>CP092884.1:58101375-58175892 GCA_030710605.1 Cordylochernes scorpioides
TCCTTGCCTCCCTCCCTGAAGCCGGCACAGAGATGGCCTTGTCCCAAGGCAACTTGCTGATGTCCCTCCTTATACCAGGCATTGCATCGCTCGTGGTGGATAACGGGGAGATGGAGTTTCTGGAGAGTTCCAGGGCTGGGACCGCCTGTATACACCAGTGTGCCAATATGCAACTATGGTACCAAGCTGAGCCTGTGTAGGAATAGATCAAAGAAGACGTTACAAGAAGATATCAAAGTAGTATTCATAAGTATACCACGATAAAGTACAATTTGGATTATAGATTATATATAAAAAATGAATGTTTGTATATTTGTTTGTATGTCCGGTATACAAATTCGCAGTAGTTCACTAATTCAAACCAAAATTTCCATACATAGGTAAAAAAATACGGGGAAGACGATAGGCTATTTTAAAAAATATATAAATCAATTATTAAAACTATATATTCAAATTATTCTACTTAGCTCACGAACAGCGCCCTCTATCAAGGATTAGATTAAATTATGCTGATGCAAACAAATAGATAATGCTAATAACAAACAATTATAAAAAAAAAAACTTATCTAAATATATATCACTCGGGTAGATATGCACACGGGTCAATCCCGGGGTGAAGCCCGGGTCACCCGTCTAGTAGATTATAAACACAAGGTAATAAGGCCAAATCCAAATAAATAGTGTGTGATGTTTCGGTAATTGTACTTTTGTCTGAAGATGGTAACAATGCTGTTACCGAAACGTCACACACTATTTATTTATTTGGATTTGGTCTTATTACCTTGTGTTTATAATTATACCACAAAATAATAATAAAAAAAAAATATTAAACTTGATGTTTGCGGAAGAGTAATTGCTCAAAGCATATTATATACTAGCGGATGTACCCGGCTTCGCCCGGGGTTTTACCCGAGTAAAGGTTTGTCTAACGAACAGTTGTTAAAACAATTCTCTAAAAACTTATTAAAAAATAATAGATATATTTTGATAATTTGAAACTCGTAAATTTGAATCTCTCGATAAAGTGAAAAATTTTTCCCGGTCCCTGTGTGCCGTGTCATCCTGAATTTTGTCTTTCCTAATTTTCTACATTACAAAATCATCGTTTTATCTAGTGAACATTTTTTCCCGGTCCCTTGAAAAATACTCAATAAGTTGAATAAAATCAATATTAATTGGTTCCCTCGGTAATTGGAAGTTAAAGGAATAGTATCTTTGCCTTGGAATTGTATCATTATTCTTGTCTCAAATAAATTGCTGTGTCATCCTGAATTTTGTCTTTCCTAATTTTCTACATTACAAAATCATCGTTTTATCTAGTGAACATTTTTTCCTGGTTGGTATGCTTACAGGACGAAACTATGCAAAAGCTTCTATATAAGTTATTTAATTTTTAGTATCGCATTTATATTTATTCGAATTTTATATTTAAACGATACTCATTATTTCTTTTGATTTTTATATATCGTATATATCGTCTTGCACAATTATTTAAACTTCTTTAAATATAAAGTACAATACTTAAAATAAAATATGTTTCTTATACAATCTAAAATTAGAAAATAAACTTTTAAATCGGTAACCTCAAGGAGATAGCCATTATAAAGCACTAATATTTGAATTAGTTTTACTTAATATATTAGCCCTGAAAGACCCAGGGTCATCAGGCATGGAGCAGACTTTCTGCCAAAACCTAAGCCTATCTCCATCGCAATGATGGCGCTGCTTGCGAGTTAAATCTACAAATCTGCAAATAACTCTAAGGATATTCAAGAAATTATTTTTCAGAAACCTTCCCAGTACTATACTAAAATTCTCAAAGTTTCATGGCGTTCCAATGAGTGGTTTGGTCAGGCATAAAGGACAGACACACACACACATACATTCATTTTTATATATATACTAGACGAATGACCCGGGCAACGCCCGGGTTTACACGATTAAATGTATTATTCAAACACATAAAACATAGCAAAATTAAAAATAGCAAATATAGCAAGAGCAGTTATTTTAAACGGCGAATTAGATCAGTTATAGCAAAAAATGAAAATATATATGTAAATATGTGAAATAGTTATAAATTAGAAAACCTGTAAATATAGTTAAGGACTTGCATTGTAATTAAGAAAAAGCTTCTCGTCTAGAACGCTCAGGCGACCTGCCGGCAGCCAACGGGCGCGCGCCGCCGGCAGGTCGCCTGAGCGTTCTAGAGGGCGCTGCTCGTGAGCTAAGTAGAATAATTTGAATATATAGTTTTAATAATTGATTTATATATTTTTTTAAAATAGCCTATCGTCATCCCCGTTATTTTTTACCTATGTATGGAAATTTTGGTTTGAATTAGTGAACTACTGCGAATTTGTATACCGGACATACAAACCAACAAACATACAAACATTCATTTTTATATATATAGATATAGATTTATAATTATTTTCTACGGTTCTCAAAGTTTGTGTCCATAGTTCATTTAAAATACTTTTTCTAAGAGGACAGCTTCAGTATCGGTATAAAAGGTAAACAGCAAAATGTAATATTAAAGGGTGTCTCTCCCGTCAAAATAGACGTCAAAACTAGATGCCATCTATTGATCGTTTCCGCAAACTAGAGGACTCAGGTCGGTGACAAAGCCACAACACCAGCTTTGGTAAACTGAGAAGTGTCCACCTAGAGACCATGGTTTCAGGATAATGGCCGTTTTGACGTTTATTTTGACGGGAGAGGCGATCTTTGCTTTTATAAAAATACATTTGTTAAAACCATATTCATTGGGCAAACATTCACTAAGGCTATGCCAAGTCATTCGGCCAATATGACACATATATTGAATGTTTTTTTACTTTTATGTTTTTTAAAAGAGAGAGAAAAAAAAAAGATGTTCTTATAATTTGAAGTTCCTCTAATCCCTGAAGGTTAAGATAACGTCAGTTTTCAATGTAACCTCTCTCAAGCCTCCCATGCTGAAGGTACATATACAACTATATGGTCGTTCGTTTCCCACCCCTGGACACTTTATTTTTCCGTTTATCATTACTCTTCACAATTCATCCTATCATACTTCATCCCTCTAAGGTTAGAAATAATTGTTATTTCTCCTTGAAATAAATTTTGATTTATCGTTGAATAGAAACACATGCGTTATAGTTTTCAAATGTCGTTGTACATATACAACACTGTTTATATTTCCCTACATTTTATTCTTTCTCTCACCCGTTTATTCTATATAACTCCTTATTCGAAGAAAAAAAAAATCTTCATATGTTTTATTAGAAAAAGTAGTGAGAAAAGTAAGACCAATATATTGGCTTTTCATAAATTCTGGATAACAGCCAGTCAAAAGACATAACACAGATGATAGATCCAACTTGAAGAAAGGTCGATGTCAACCTCCACTTTCTATAGATAACTGTTATGTTTACTTCTGTATCTGGGAGAATTCTGTATGGGACGAGTATCCTTAATAAAGGCTTTGTTGTTGTTGTATATTACTCCTTATTCATCCCACACTCTGAACTACAGGTCTTCAAAATACACCATCAGAGACCCCTAACAATTGTGAATACCTATCACCCACCCCAAAAACCAGGCCCAGAACTAGACTTAATTGCACACCTACTTGACCCCAATATACTCATCCTTGGAGACTTTAACAGCAAGCATCAATCTTGGGGCTGTTCCCTCAACAACACTGAGGGCTCAGTACCTTCATTGATGACAACAACCTCACAATTGTGTCTTTTGAGATAAGAAAGAAGAACTCCTTATTCATTATTACAAAATTTCTGATCTCGACAACTTACAAAAAAAAAAAAAAAAAAAAACTATATATTTATAAGACGCTGCCTCTTTTTATTTATTTGATTAAAGGAAACTTTTGGACACAATATTTTCTTAAACTAACTAAAACAGTTAGTTATCTGAAGAAGAGACTTGCTCGAAAGCTTCATTTAATCAAATAACTAAAAAGAGTTGCGGCGTCTTATATGATTTAAAAAATATATATATTTCTTATATTATCTTTTTATTTTAACGTGCGTTTTTTTTTTTCTGTAACAATGTATTAGAAGAATCAATACAATGTGGTGTTATCTAATGAGAGAGGAGATATAGAGGGCAGCACCTACTCTCCCCTAGCAGTCCCCACCCAGCCACCGTGGCCTCACGACCCTCTCTGTCCGATCCCGCGGCGGGTAGACAGGCCGGTTGGACGTAGGGGGAGAAAGCGATGTCCTGGGCGGCTCTCACTAGGGCCACATCGTCGTGGTATAGCGGCCTGCGGGTGAAGTTCCCGTGAGGCACCACCCTGGACACGCGTACCTCCTCCCGTCCTGGGCTACGGACGTCGTGCTTGCCCAGGGAGGCCGTGAAACTGTTCGGTGGCAACCTGCGACATGGGGACACATAGTCACATGGATGGATATTTTGACACAGGATGGCAATCTATTATTGTTTTTTTTTTTATCCCTAGTACACGTGGTACAGGCCATGATAATCATGGTGGGTAGAAGTTGGCGACTGCTTTCACTGTAAATGCACCACATGTCAATCTATTATGAAATATAAATGACACTTCTCCCTTCAAATATAGATGGTGCATTGTTTTTTTGCATCTATCTTGAACGGAAAGGTGTATTTTATTATTTACTTGACGAATGCCTTAGCTTCTCTCCAGGTTATTCGGAACAAATGGAATATGCAAATTAGTTTCTTACCGAGGATTAATTTGCATATTCCGAGTTAGAGCTCTGACAGTGAATCCATTCAGACCTAACTCTATCAAAGTGTCATCGGGATTTTGGTCAACTACTGTGGAAACCTATAAGACACAAACTCTCATTTATATAAATAGATCCTTAATTTCATATCGGGAAATATTCATTTATGATTTAGTTGCATAGAAAGCAGAAAAGCGCTTTTTATATATGGTAACAACATCTAGTTAAGTCTTTCCTAGCTTTTTATGCCAAATCTATCCTGTAGATTATAGAATTACGGAAACAACAGGACCCTTCTGTAGAACTACCACAATTTGCTCGGTGGGCGAGTGTTATAAACCGTCCATTTCCGACAGCCATGACCCGGGGATCGGATCCCGTATTGGACACTTTATTTCTGAATAAAAAATTACTCCAATGGCCCCCTATTCTTGAAAAAAGCCCAACCTCATCATTAAGTGAAAGTAAGCAAATAGGGTCTTGCATATTAGTAAGTGTTAAAGTCGAACCTCATGTGTAGATATACCCAATTTGGACGAGGAAAGCGAAGACTAGAACGCGGCTGATTCCACACTCGCCTGTTCAGTGATTCGCTAACCATGACGTATGCACAAAGGAACGTGTGGCTATTGGACATGCGTCGGACCAGGAGGCTGTTGTTGGGTGCTGCGCTGCCTGGAGTATAGGAGCTCCATCTATTATTTCTTCCTGTGGTGAATCTTTATAAGACCGGTGGTCTTAATAAAGCTTTGTGTGTGTGTGATATAGATGAAAATTTTGGGAGATACACCATATGCTTTTATGTGTAGATATGTGGTGTACTTACAGTAAAAGTAATAGCCAATTACTACCCACCATGATTATCATGGCCTGTACTAGGGAGAATTAAATGCTGCACATGTACTGTACTCACCTGAAGACGCAGTGAGCAGCCGTCAAAATCCACCGTTTGTTGAGAATAGTTCCTCCACAGAAATGTTTCCTGTTCTTCTGGAAGGATACCTGCACCACAGGGAGTGATGAGCCAACCTGACGTTTTGTTCGGCACAATTTACCAATTGTATAAACAACAAACTACGGTTTGATAACTAGGAAAATACACTCATGGGAACAAAACCTAAGGAATTTTCATATTCTAAGCATAGACCATTCCTTATTTGCTTATATAACGGCGGATTTCCCATATATGCAAATTCGAACGTTCTCCCTTTAAAAAAAATGTAATAAAAAGTATAAGCTGCTTTCCTTAGTAAATGCAAATGTAAATGTGAAAACCAATCCAATATAATAGTAGAGAGCTGTCTAGAGATTAATTTGACGAAACCGCTGAGAGGGTTCACTATTGATGAAACTCCGCCTTTGCCGGTCCCAAGCCCGGATGAAAAAGGAGGAGGGGGAGCAGTAACAATCTCGGTAAAAAAACTGGGTTCAGCTGGCCCGGCTGATAGTACCCTGTAAGGGCTCCTGATCCAGGGATACAGGATGAGCAGCGTTTGTACTCCTTGTTAGGAGCGGCTGTACATGGTGTCTGTTTCTCATGTCAGAGGCGGCCATTTCTTTTGGAGCTAAGTCGGCCTGCCACTGAGTAGTGCTTCCAGTCTTAATGAAAAAGGCAGACGCATTCTACTTCACCCAATCATGATGGTTTGAGATAAGAAAGAAGAAGACTACTGATGAGCCAGGCCCTCTCATTCAGTAATATTTATTATTGCAGTAAGGTCTGTAGAGATCATATTTGATGATATATGTAAAAAAGAAACATATTGCCAAGAAATGTAATTATTACAAATTTTAAAGATATATGGCAATTACATATAAATCTATATATATATAATTGCCTTATTTTGTCTGTCTGAAGCTCACGGATAGAATGCGCGCCCATTGGCTGCCGGCGAACACGTGATCTCCCTGCCCCCCTCTAGACAACCCTGTTATCAGCTGTGTGATACATACACCTGTCTATAGCGGCCATTCTAGACAACCCTGTTATCAGCAGTGTGTTACATTCACCTGTCTATACAGACCACCCTGTCTATAGCGGTCACTTTAGGCAACCCTGTTATCAGCAGTGTGATACATACACCTGTCTATACAGACCACCCTGTCTATAGCGACCACTCTAGACAACCCTGTTATCAGCTGTGTGATACATCCACCTGTCTATACAGACCACCCTGTCTATAGCGGCCACTCTAGGCAACCCTGTTATCAGCTGTGTGATACATCCACCTGTCTATACAGACCACCCTGTCTATAGCGGCTACTCTAGACAACCCTGTTATCAGCTGTGTGATACATACACCTGTCTATACAGACCACCCTGTCTATAGCGACCACTCTAGACAACCCTGTTATCAGCTGTGTGATACATCCACCTGTCTATACAGACCACCCTGTATATAGCGGCCATTCTAGATAACCCTGTTATCAGCTGTGTGATACATACACCTGTCTATAGCGGCCACTCTAGACAACCCTGTTATCAGCTGTGTGATACATCCACCTGTCTATACAGACCACCCTGTCTTTAGCGGCCACTCTAGGCAACCCTGTCATCAGCTGTGTGATACATCCACCTGTCTATACAGACCACCCTGTCTATAGCGGCCACTCTAGGCAACCCTAGGAAGCAAGATGTATACAAGGTGTAGACAAGATGAAGATCTAGATCAAGATTAAAACGTTTTTTAAAATATATTCGCACTCGGGTAAAACCCGGGCGTTGCCCGGGCCATTCGTTTAGTTACATATAATTGGCTTTTTCTGACCGTTCACATGAGTATTTTAGATGGCAGAGCGCCATCTAGTGGAACAAAAATAAACTAAACGTTGGTTTAGCTTGTTAAGGTCAAGAGAAATGCCACAATATATATAGCTAAGGGATGCTGTTACTGAGATGCCTTGTGAAGAGATTCCCTACTTGGAAACGTCAAAGTTTTCTCTCACCATCCAAGGGAACTCTCCTGCGTAGGCGTTCTCCCCGCTCACAATCTTCCCACTGCGTATCATCTGTCTGCCACAGTCCTGGTGGGACAGTGCCGCTCCGTCGCTGGAACCTGCACATGTCATGGCGGCTATGTGAACAGTGTCTTACAGTCCACGGAGTGAACCTGCACATAACTGTCAGGAGGTACATGACATGGTTAGAACGTCCTTAGAAAATATGCAAATTAAAACTACATTACATAGCGACGGGCGGTGTGCACAAAGGGCAGGGACGTAATCAACGCGAGCTGATTGACTCGCGCTTACTGGGAATTCCTCGTTCGAGGCGAATAATCCCCTATCTCCATCACGAAGGAGGTTCAGAGGGTTACCCGGTCCTTTCGGACAAAGGTAGACACATTCCTTCAGTGTAGCGCGGCCCCGGACATCTAAAGGTATCACAGACCTGTTATTGCTATGTTTCGTGCGGTTAAAAGCCACCTGTCCCTCTAAGAAGACCCTCTCCGGTACAAAGGACCGTTAGTAGGCTAGAGTCTCGTTCGTTATCGGAATTAACCAGACAAATCGCTCCACCAACTAAATCGGCCATGCACCACCGAATCAAGAAGGATATCAATAAAACTTGTAAGAAGAAAAGTCACCCCACACGTTATAATAGGGGCAAAAACTCTGTGCCATCGAGTGAGTGTCCCTGCAATATAGTGGACTCGGGTCAGTATCACAACACCAGCTTTAATAAAGTAAAATAAAAGGTCGAATCGAAAGGTGCTCTTCTTTTTTTCTAAAATCGCGGCTAGCTCCGAGCCTTATAGCAATGACTTCTATTGGCTAACTCTCTATATGTTCCGGATTGGTCGTACGTGGTGTAAACGTATGCAAACAAAGAGAATATGCAAATAAACAGCGTGCTTTTAGAGATGGGAAATTTCCCCGGAGGGTATTAATCTATAATGGTCACCTCTCCCATCAAAATAGACGTCAAAACTAGACGCCATCTATTGACCGTCGCCGCAAACTAGCGGCCTCGGGTCGGCGACAAAGCCGCGGTCAAGTTGTGACGTCTATTTTAACGGGAGGTGACCTTTTTTTATAGAGTGTGCTTTTAGGTCTAATTTGCATATTAGGAATCGAAACTTGTGATCTATCTCTTATGTGGTAAAGTTTCATCCGATATGCCAAATATGGTGTAAACGTATGCAAAACAAAGAGAATGTGCAACTAATATGATTTTAGGACTAATTAGCATCTTACGGAGTCGAAATTTATGACAGTGACCTATATATCGTTGTAAAGTTTTATCCGGATAGGTCAAATATGGTGTAAACGTATGCAAAACAAATAGAATGTGCAACTAATATGATTTTAGGACTAATTAGCATCTTACGGAGTCGAAATTTATGGCAGTGACCTATATATCGTTGTAAAGTTTTATCCGGATAGGTCAAATATGGTGTAAACGTATGCAAAACAAATAGAATGTGCAACTAATATATTTTAGGACTAATTAGCATCTTACGGAGTCGAAATTTATGGCAGTGACCTATATATCGTTGTAAAGTTTTATCCGGATAGGTCAAATATGGTGCAAACGTATGCAAAACAAAGATAATATGCAACTGCGCTTTAGGACTAATTAGCATATTACAGGGTCGAAACTTATGGCAGTATATATCGTAGTAAAGTTTTATCCTGATAGCTTAAATATGGTAGAAATATAGGCGAAAAAACATTTCTTTTTTATTTATATTCGAATTTCTCCCGACAAAATTTGCATATAGACAAATGATAACACCGAACCATCACTCGCTTTATTTAATCTTGATCGTGTTGACAGGTATTCCTTCATTTGTTACGCAGACGAAAAGTGGGGGGTTTGACGTGAGGGAGGGCACGCTGATTTCCATATCGCATATAGGTGCTGACTCAAGCCATTATCATTTTTTATCATTAGATTCCGCAACAGTGATATCTCAAGCAGATTATCTTCTGCCGAGCTAAACTGCACTGACAGATCACGTGATGACCTATCGAATGCACCAATAGCGGCTTGGAATTGATCCGTTAGAATAGCTCATCGGATTAAACTGGCGAAACCGCTGGGAGCGTTTACCACTGATGAGCCAAGCCCTCCCAATATATATATTTCTCTCAAATCGCAGTAAGGACATTATAGAGAGTTTATTTGTTTTTATCTGAAAAAGAAAAATGCGTGCTGATGGTCTTATTTCTTATAGCTTAGTTGGTTGAATATTGGTCCCGTTATTGGGGTCACTCCTAAAGGAATTATGAAATTTCATGGTCTAAGCACTTCTTTACTGACACAATTGCATATTTATATGAAAAATAGACACTTCGGCCAGTTAGTTTTTTTTATATTTTTCTCAACGTTTCGACAAAAATCTTTTGTTTTCGTCAGGAGAAGTAAATAAAATTTAAACGTTGAGAAAAAAAAAACTCTAACTGGCCGAAGTGTCTATTTTACATATAAATATGAATGCCAGCCAGGCAGCCTCTATCTTTACTGACACAATTGCATATGTTAAATTGTGAAATGTTTTAAAATTTATAAAATATTTTTCTCACAATAAATGTACCAAAATAGGCACCTCTCCCTTTAATTATGTAACAGAACGATATACATCACTCTAGTAAAAACATGACTAGTGATGATAAAGAATAAGCCACAACACCAGACAAATCCAAACAAAAGCCAACAACCTGTATACCATGGTTTCAGGACTATGGCCCTCATCAGTACAGGGACGGTTTCTATTTTATAACATACTATCAGAGGGGTAATAAATTCGGTCAAATTTGAATATATATATTTTAAAATACAATATAACACGGCTGATGATTGTAAAACGAAAATTAAAATTATACCGCGAATGTTTCTTTTTTAAAAATCGAAATTTACTTTCAAAGAGAAATAGCGACATTTCTAACTTTGAGGATGAGGTATGGAAAGGTGAAACATGAAGAGTAATGGAGAACGGAAATGAACGGAAAAATACGTCCAGGGTAGCCGAGTGGACAAGGCACCTGCCCGGTAAGCAGAAGGGTGTGGGTTCGATTCCCGCCCCTGGACACTTTTTATTTTTCCGTTCTCCATTACTCTTCATGTTTCACCTTTCCATACCTCATCCTCAAAGTTAGAAATGTCGCTATTTCTCTTTGAAAGTAAATTTCGATTTTAAAAAAAGAAACATTCGCGGTATAATTTTAATTTTCGTTTTATATATATATTTTGTTTACAAATATATAGATAAATAATTATTCCTGATTTGAAATTAAACGAAAAACATGGTGAAGGAAGACGAGTTTCTTTTATTGATGCATAGGTGCAATGGTACCATGCAATGCTATGGTACCATAGTTCTTATAAGTCGCGCTTTATTGCTCGCCTGTTGAAGGGTTTTTATCCGAAAGCTTGCACCTATGCATCAATAAAACAAACTCGTCTTCCTTCACCATGTTTTTCGTTTAATATATTTTGTTATTGAAAAGGTGAGTTTGATAGATCCAGGATAGATGGAGAGTACCCTCCAGAAATCGGGGTTACATCAACATAGAACGTATAGTTTAAAAAATGAAAAGGGAATAAAGATGAAAATAAATGTGGATTTTGTTTCCGGAATGTGAATATATTTAAAAAGAAGAGCTACCTCTTCCATCAAAATAGATATAAAGCGGCATCTATTGGCCATCTTTGCAATCTAGCGGCCTCGGGTCGGTGACAAAGCCACAACACCAGCTTTGGGAATGAGTATACATAATACTTGTCAATTATATTTTTCCAAGAGTTCCTGAATCCAAGATGTATATCTTAGTGGTCTGCCAGCCATAGTTGTCCATGACCCAGGAGAATAGATTCCGGTCTAGGTACCCTTGAACTTGGTTCATACAGCATGGAGCAACTAAGGTACCCAGAATGGATTTAAATTTGCATTTTTCTTCTTTCTATGTTATATGGCATCTTTGTTATTCTATAAACATATAAGATGATGTTACACACAGAGTATTTATATATGAAATTATATAATATACACACACTCTCTCTCTCATGCACAAAACTTAAGGAAATGGAAAGTCTTTGATGTCGGCGGTCGTCTTTCTTTTTTTTAAGGAGACAGAGGCAACTAAATTATCTCGTGTATCTTCAATAAAGGTCACTGTATCAAATATCTTTCAGAGTTATTGTCTGAATCCCGATATACATGCTAAAAGGTACAACTTCAAGAAAGACTCAAGTCCATGAGTGTAAGTATGTATATATATGTAATAAGGGTTACGAAATTGAACGCATACTCACTGTGAAAATAGAAATCAATAAAAGTAATTTTTTTGACGAATTAAAAAAAAAGTGATTGATGACTTATTTGGTCATCATTAACGTTATCTCACAAAATATGCTTCACTACCTAAAACATGTTTTTTTTTATAGTAAATTTGGTTAATTTCTTAACTCTTCTTATATAATGTCTTTTTAGCAAACCGTGGCCGTTCCTGTACTGATGAGGGCCATAGTAAAAAAAACAAGGTTTACAGATATATCTGAATTTACCAAAATTGGTGTTGTGGCTTTTTCTTTTTATCTGAATCTGTTTTTTTTTTCTACCCAGAGATGATGAACAAAAATGAATAGTTTTATAAATTTTTATACGTGATAAATGCCCTTTTTGCATATTCACACATCCATATACACATTGTAATTTGATGAAAAGATGCTATTCATGAACGAAAAATTACATATATTTTTTTAATGCATCTAAATTCATAGATATTTTAAATATTGCGTAACTGTGTTTTAACACATTCAAATTTACAACTTAATTAAAGATAAAACTTTTTTTTTCAAACATTTTACGAAAAATATAAATCATAGAGTGTTGCGAAAGTGAATTTTTAGCTGGCAACGCTGTACTGTACCTGTGAGGAGAGGAAGCAGGACCAGGAGAGGCGACATGGTGACACACGAGACAGAGAAAGTGACAAGCGCTATATAAGTCTTACGTGACACGTGACGTGAAAAGTGGAACACTTTCGTTTGGTGTCCTTAATCTCCTCACGTCACCTCCAATTTCCCGCCAATTTTAGGCCTTACTCATTGTTTGCTTCAAGAAGGCTAAGAGAATCTTCTGCTTGGATATTTTGATAGCTTTTAAGACTGCATTTTATTTTCTTCTTTCATTTATTTATCTTTGTATTTCTTCGTATTTTTCAATTATATATATTTTTTAGAGTTTACAATCGAAAAATTAATCAACAAATAGGAATTTGGATGATCGTTTGGGGTTGAGAGTTTCTCGTATAATTTCATGTATAAATTACTCTTTTAGCTGAACCTATCAAACATAATGCGAATAGCAGAATTTTATTTGTTGAACTGTCTTGGTTTGGAGAATGTTGGTTGTCCTTTTGTGATAATTCTGGTTCTTGAACGAGATATTCTTTCTTCCTTCTTGTTAAGGTCAATTTGCAATGCTGAAATTTCCGCACGCAAAGATGCCAGTTCCTTTTCTAAAGTCGAAGTACTTGAAGATGGTGCAGAAGTAAGCTCCATCACTCTATCAGCTAAATCTGCTAGATAGTTTAGTGATGCTTGCCATTGTCAGAATTATTTGGATGTTTTGAGGCAAACGTTGCATTCAGAGCATTTTTAGTGTTGTTGCACTGACGGCTTTGCTTTCTCCAACCAATTGTCTTAAGTGGCGTAATAATGGGCTAGGCAGTCTGTCTCCAAGTTCTTGAGTCAACAATTGTGTATTTTTTTAAAATTCGCTGTCAGCTGTACATTTATTATGGCTTTCTTTAGCGCGTCATATTTATTGTCTGGTGGAGGTGAAACAATGAATTCACGTACCTCTATGGCAGTTGATGGAGGTAAAAATGAAGTTAGATAAGAAAATATGGTGTCATCATTTGTAATTGGACTTGGCTTGTTCAATGAAAATTGAGATTCCAATGTTATGAAGCACAATTCTGGATCGTTTGGCTAAAATTCAGGTGTTTTAATTGAGTCCATTTTGAGAATATATTGTATTGAAAAAGTTATATATCCTTAAGCGAGATTAAAGATCAGAATTATAATTTTGATTTTTTTTTATTTGATAAGAAATAAAAATATTCGAATATATTATTAAGTTATAATTTTATATGGTATATTCTTTTTTTTTATTGCCAATTTAATGTGTATATAAATTTATTTAATGTTTAGTTCTAAAAATTATATTTGATAGCGATTTGTTTTTAAGTTGAAATTATGTCTTGAATTAAATAATAAACGATGTGTATTTTCATTGCTTTTAAATATTACAAAATAAGTTATTATTTTGTTTTAAATATCAATATTTAACATGTATTTCTTATAAATATAAAATTTGCTATTGTGAGCATCTTTATTTTTCAATTTTGATTGAATTGAAATTCTTGTTTGATTGCTTGCACAATTGTTCGTTAAAGTTTATATTTTAAATACGGCTCACCATTTTGTGGGTGGTATGAATTTCTAAGCGGAGTTATACAGCAAATTATTTATCGTAAAATCAACTATTAATTACATTCATTTAATACAAATTATCAGAAGGTGTTATCTTGTTCTAATTACATGTTGATAATTTTTTCTTTTTGTGGTCAAAAATTATTTCTATATTATAAAATGTTAATATATGTGTTTGATATATTATAGTATAAATATTTATATATTATATGAGTTATTATAATTATTTTTATTATTATTATGACTACAAATAATGTGATGTTAATTTAAAAAAAAATTAGATAATTTTAATAAATAATTCTAATATTTTCTAAACATTATATATTTATATAAGAGATGAATATTTTAATTTCATATTTGAATTAAATAGTTTCTAAACAAATTAAGTTTATAATGAAAATATGAAAAATTAATAATAAATCTAGGCATAAAATATAATTGGCCAATTCTGGAATAATAAGAAATCAACGAGAATAGTTGATATTTATTCCGATAGATGGCGCAAGCCATCAGTAACTTTCAGTTGCATGATAAGGAGATGCCTTTTTCCATAATAAAATATATTTATTAAATATAAAAAGTTAAATGCTTTTTTTGATATATATCAATATTTACGAAAGTGGGTATTTTGGAACCGCTACAGAACAAATTGTATTTATAAAAATAAAGATCATCTCTCCCGTCAAAACTAGACGTCATCTATTGACCGTCTCCGCAAACTAGCGGACTCAGGTCAGTGGCAAAGCCATAACACTAGCTTTGGCAAACTGAGAAGTATCCTGTTAGCATTTTTATAAGTTGTTTTTCGTAGATTAATATATTTATATTTAGCCCAATGTCGAAGGGAGGGAACAATTATTTTGTGACATTCATAGACGACTTCACTCATTACACTACGGTATATTTCATGAGGTCTAAATCGGAGGTACTTGAAAGATTTAAGGAATATAAGAACATTGTTGAGAACTACCACAGCAGAAAAATCAAATTACTAAGAAGTGATAATGGGACGGAATATGTTAACGGCGAATTTAATAAATTCCTTAATGAGAATGGCATCAAACGACAGCTTACAGTTCCAAGAACACCTCAGCAAAATGGAACTGCAGAAGGAATGAATCAAACATTGCTAAACACAGCAAGATGCATTTTGATTGTGAATCAGGGATTCCCAAATCATTCTGGGCAGATGCCGTTAATACAGCTTGTTACTTAAGAAACAAATGTTCTAGCAAGGCGATAAGTAACAAAATACCCGAAGAAATGTGGACCGAACGGCCAGTGAAGATTGAGCATCTCCGAGTTTTCGGTTGTCGGACCTGGACATACAACGACCAGCGTCGATCCAAATTTGACTCAAGAAGCCGAGAATGTGTTCTAATTGGTTATCCGGAAGGAGTCAAAGGATACAAGGTTTGGGATTTCAGAAACAATAAGGTCTTTGTAACCAGAAATGTCAGATTTAGAGAAGACGTTTTCCCAACTAAGAAAATCGATAAACAAATTTCATCTGAAACTGATTTTTTTTCCACAGGTTTTACATTTCTAAACGGTAAAATCTTCCCAATTACATGCGTGGCAAGGATAAAATACTCAGGAGATAAGTTTCTTCATTGATTTATTAAGACATCAAGCTTTCGGGCACAGCGTGGCCCTTCTACATAAGAAACTTATACAATTGATCCTGTAGAAGGGCCACGCTGTGCCCGAAAGCTTGATGTCTTAATAAATCAATGAAGAAACTTATCTCCTGAGTATTTTATCCTTGCCACACAGGTTTTACATAATAATTTTGAAGAAGACTATGAATCTATAAATGAGGAAGAGACGAAATTGGTTGAAAGGAATCAGAAAGACAAACTTAAGAAGGAACACGAAGAAGGCCGAAATGAAGCTGCAATCCCAAGGGGTTATTCAGGGACTGATGAAGAAACAATATCGGTAGAGAAAAATCTGAATAACTTAGAACGAAAAGAGGATGCAGAGCAGGCCGATGAAGACGAAGCACTGAGGAGGGAAGACGGAAGGCCAGAATGAAACTATAATCCCAAGAAGATCTTCAAGAATTTCGTCTAGGCAGAGGGAGTATTGTAGATCAGCCTTCCACCGTGGGATAACTGAACATAAGAGCCATCAAGATGAAATACCGTCATCATACGAGGAGGCGCTAAATATGCCCAAAATACAAGATCGGCTAAAATATATAGAATGTGAAATGGCATCACTTCAGGAACACAGAGTATGGGATGTTGACTTGCCAAATAGTGTTAAACGAAAACCTAACCAGGATATTGACCACTCTAGGCCTCCGATGAGGGTATGAAAACAACTTTAAAATGGGGGGGCATTGTTAGCATTTTTATAAGTTGTTTTTCGTAGATTAATATATTTATATTTTGACCAGATAACCGGACAACTTTACATGTATATATTTGGTTTTAAATGATGTAAATTAGTTAGTTAGTTATGAAAGTAAATTAAAAGTATTAATTTCTTAGAGGTGTTGGTGTTTACTCTGCTCGATAGTAGAATAGGAAAGTATTAGCTCCTAACATGTCCACCTAGAGACCATGGTTTCGGGCTAATGGCCCTCGTCAGTACAGGGCGGACTTTATTCCATGAGATCCACACGGGATCAAACGAAGTCTTCGCAATCTGCCAAAGAGGTGTTTAGCTGGAAGAGTGACTAGGCCAATTATATATGGCTGATTAAGAGATGCCATTTTCTTAATAACATATTTGCTTTTGCACAAATGAAATCTGCATCATATATGGCCTTTTCTTATAAAAGGTACAATTATAGATCATTTTTCAATTTAAAAAGTTTTTTATTGTAAAAAATAAATAATGTAAATAGTTATTTAAATTGTGGTTATTTACTACAGCATATTATGGCAAAAGAACTTGGCTCCTACGCAAGAATGACAGGCAAGAAGCATAAACGTCTGCGTGGAAAATTTCAAAACAACATCAGTATTGTAAACAATCATCCGCATGTCCCATTTTCATTGGATCGCAACGACAGCCAATGACATTCAGAGATTCGCTAAGCCTGAAAAATGGTCAGCCTTGCCCCACTGACCCTTTCACATTAGCCGATTTCCGGTCTCGTCTGACCCACTTCGTCTGCTCTAAAATTGCAAAGGGGACGCGCCTGTTGGCGAAATCTCATTTCCAAACGTAACGACGTTTTTTTAGGAGATTTTTAATTATGCAAATTAAAGCTGTTAAAGAGTTTACACGCGTGGAAGCCGTTTGTCGCAATTTTTTTCGCTAATTTCGATTTAAGAGAAAATTTACGAAATGCAATTAGAATCAAACTAAAATACAGTCAAGATTTCGTAGAGAATATCTTTCTTAAATTTAAAGATCATATATATGATAATTTAAACCAATAACCCTATATTATGTAATACGTATAACAAGCTTGTCATGTTGTATATAGAACTAATTATAAACTAACTAATTATACGCATAATTGACATGTCTCCTTGCACCACCATATGTAATGTACTGAGGATGAATAAATAAAATATAATAGATTAAAAGCCAAGTTAAAAGCAAGATTGAGAGATCCCAAAGTAACTTCTAAAGATAGATTGTTAGCCGACAGGTAGGCGCCAGACTCGAATATCATCGACACGTGCATGACCCAATTCTCTTAGTCAGAGCGGTCGTATAAAAAGGCCGCGTAGCAACAGCCAGTCCAGTCCAGTTCCCCATCAGCGTCACCCCTTGCCGGTTGTCTCCAAGTTCACCCTCATTCACCATGTAAAACAGTAAGGAATCTTCTATCTCCATCTTAGCTTTTGGCTCGACTTTTTATCTATTCAAGGAACCTTCTACAACGTGTCGCTTCGTTTTGTGTGTGTCCTTACCACCCATCGCTCAACAACCACGACTGCACGACTGCTTCTAGCCAACATGCCACACTGCATTCATCTAACAGCATAAACTACTACTACATTTCAACATTATTACAGATAGTCGACAGGATCCCTAATCACAGATAAGGATCCCAACATAATATCACATATATACATTTATATTCTAGAAGTTTGGCATTTTGAGCACACGTTAATTCGCTTTAATGTTGTGTTGAGGAAGGAATGGAGAGTGAAAGCTTGGAGAAAAAAATATTATTTACATATTTTCTACAATGAAATGAGTAATAAAACATTTCACACACACAATGACTCTACTTAATATTAACTAAAATGTCCCCAGAATGTCTAAATGTTTTGCCAGGTTTCCTGCATTGATGTGAAGCTCGGACAATGACCAAAGAAATGGAGAGGAAAATGAAATCTTTTGACATCTGGTGTTCTAAAGGAATTCTCAAGTGGACAGAGAGGGCGATAAAAAAGTTTAGAGAACATTTGTTAGAGAAAAAAGGCCATCTTCTGATTATGCAACTAAAAGTTGATAATAGATTCCGACAGATGGCGCAAGCCATCATCAACCTTTAGTTGCACGATCTGGAGATGCCTTTCCCTTCTTCTTTCTTATCTCCACACTGGGTGAAGTAGAATGCCTTTGTCATTAAGACTGGGAGCACTACTCAGTGGCAGGTCGACTTAGCTCCAAAAGAAATGGCCGCCTCTGACATGAGAAACAGGCCTTTCCCTTAATAACTATATATTTTCTATATAATCCTCTTTTTATTTATTTTAATATTATCCTTTTTAAAAAATTCTCTCTGTACCCATAGATATTAATAAAAATTGTCTAAATTGTAATTAAAAAGAACGATATTTTCTTTTTAGTCAAAATAAAGATAATTCTTACTATCCTTTCTGCAATGGGGGAAAAACATTGGGGATGCTTGACTCATCAGTGGGTAAACCTTTCAGCAGTTTCGCCAGTTTAAACGATCACATTATACTCGCGAAACCGCTTAGGAGGGTTCACTACTGATGAGCCAAGAACTCCCAATACTTTTTTTCCATCGCATAAATGATAATATAAATATTTGTTCCATTTTTTGACAAAAAGAGAAAAAAATTCGCGCTTATTAATTTCGAAATTCATTAACAGATGACGCCCTGTCTTGAGGCTCTACATTGACACACTATAGAATGGTCTGGAAGAGAATTGCTACGAGAACAGGGTGGTGGAACACTTCACGATTTTGCATGTCATCCTCGCGCAGGGACCATGCTAATCTTCCCTGTATCGCTCCAACCTTAGTATATGCACCACCGAACAAGCGTTGGTGGTGTTCCAAGATGGCCGCCGACCTCCGTATTGGCTGTAGGACATGATCCTTATTGACAACCAGCATGACTGGGTGAAGTAGAATGCCTTTGTCATTAAGACTGGGAGCACTACTCAGTGGCAGGCCGACTTAGCTCCGAAAGAAATGGCCGCCTTTGACATGAGGAACAGACACCATGTACAGCCGCTCCTAACAATGGAGTACAAACGCTGCTCATTCTGTATCCCTGGATTAAAAGACCTTACAGGGTACTATCAGCCGGGCCAGCTGAACCTAGGTTTTTTAGTGAGCTTGTTACTGCTCCCCCTCCTCCTTTTTCATCTGGGCTTGGGACCGGCAAAGGAGGAGTTACAACATGATGATAATAATGATAATATTCTCTCCCTCTCACATTTAATATATCACAATCGATGTACGTTAGATTCCAAGACCCAGTCGCGGGACCACAGATGTCGTTATTAAATCCATTTTGGTCTTAAAGCCGTTATCATCATCGTTAGGTCCCAATTAAAGACATTGAAGGTAGGACGTCCATTAGAGTCCTGATGGCCCTGGATCAATAAGCCCATCAATACCCTGGTGCAGTTAAGGTGGAATGTAGTTAGCTTTTTTTATATTGATACATTTATATAATATTAAGTTGGCGCCATCTAGCGATGAAAATTATAAATATTTTTTACGTTAATTTTATTTTAAACTAGCGGATGTGCCCGGCTTCGCCCGGGTTTTACCCGAGTGAATGTTTGTCTAACGAACATTTGTTAAAACAATTCTCTTTAAACTTATAAAACGTACTCGGCTTCGCCCGGGGTTTTACCCGAGTAAAGGTTTGTCTAGCGAACATTTGTTAAAACAATTCTCTAAAAACTTATTTAAAAAAAAAAGATATATTTTGATAATTTGAAACTCGTAAATTTGAATCTCTCGATAAAGTGAACATTTTTCCCGGTCCCTGTGTGCCTTGTCATCCTGAATTTTGTCTTTCCTAATTTTCTACATTAGAAAATCATAGTTTTATCTAGTGAACATTTTTTTCCCGTGTCACATTGCCGTGTCATCCTGAGATAATCTTACTTTTGATAAATAATATTTAAGATAACAAACTTAGTGATAAGAAAACTTGTTATCATCGTCACAATGGGGGCGCTGCTTGCGAGTTAAATCTACAAATCTGCAAGTAACTCTAAGGATATTCAAGATATTCATGAAATTATTTTTCAAAAACCTTCCCGGTGATATACCTAATAATATCCCAAAATTTCACGGCGATTGGATGTATGGTTTTTGAATCTATAGAGTACAGACAGACAGACATTCAATTTTATATATATAAGATAATATAAATGAGTTTTTAAAATTGTAAAAAAAAATGCATCGGCCGGGAACCGAACCCGGGCCGCCCGCGTGGCAGGCGAGCATTCTACCACTGAACCACCGATGCTTAAAAAAATGGCCATATTTAGGTATTCATTCCATTCCGGATTAGTCTGCGTAAAAAAAAAGTTCTTCAAATGAAAAAAAGAAATAGCCAAAAATACTAATCAAAATGCAGCCGAAAATTTTCCTCAGGTTTATAAAAAGCGACATGCAAAATTTGGTACCAATTGGTTCAGTAGTTTTTGAGTTTATCGCGAAACAGACAGACAGACAGAAATTGACTTTTATATATATATAATAGAGATTTACTCTTCATTGTTGGCTTTTTATCTTACATTCATTCTTCATTGTTGGCTTTTTATATTACATTCACTCTTCATTGTTGGCTTTTTATCTTACATTCACTCTGTTAGCTTTTTATATTACATTTACTCTTCATTGTTGGCTTTTTTTCTTACATTCACTCTTCATTGTTGGCTTTTTATATTATATTTACTCTTCATTGTTGGCTTTTTTATCTTACATTCATTCTTCAATGTTGGCTTTTTATATTACATTTACTCTTCATTGTTGGCTTTTTATCTTACATTCACTCTTCATTGTTGGCTTTTTATCTTACATTCATTCTTCATTGTTGGCTTTTTATATTACATTTACTCTTCATTGTTGGCTTTTTATCTTACATTCATTCTTCATTGTTGGCTTTTTATATTACATTCACTCTTCATTGTTGGCTTTTTATCTTACATTCACTCTGTTGGCTTTTTATATTACATTTACTCTTCATTTTTGGCTTTTTATCTTACATTCACTCTTCATTGTTGGCTTTTTATATTATATTTACTCTTCTTTGTTGGCTTTTTATCTTACATTCATTCTTCATTGTTGGCTTTTTATATTACATTCACTCTTCATTGTTGGCTTTTTATCTTACATTCATTCTTCATTGTTGGCTTTTTATCTTACATTCATTCTTCATTGTTGGCTTTTTATCTTACATTCATTTTTCATTGTTGGCTTTTTATATTACATTTACTATTCATTGTTGGCTTTTTATCTTACATTCACTCTTCATTGTTGGCTTTTTATATTATATTCACTCTTCATTGTTGGCTTTTTATCTTACATTCATTCTTCATTGTTGGCTTTTTATATTATATTTACTCTTCATCGTTGGCTTTTTATCTTACATTCATTTTTCATTGTTGGCTTTTTATATTACATTTACTATTCATTGTTGGCTTTTTATCTTACATTCACTCTTCATTGTTGGCTTTTTATCTTACATTCATTCTTCATTGTTGGCTTTTTATATTACATTCACTCTTCATTGTTGGCTTTTTATCTTACATTCATTCTTCATTGTTGGCTTTTTATATTACATTCACTCTTCATTGTTGGCTTTTTATATCATATAGAAAATCATAGTTTTATCTAGTGAACATTTTTTTCCCGTGTCACATTGCCGTGTCATCCTGAGATAATCTTACTTTTGATAAATAATATTTAAGATAACAAACTTAGTGATAAGAAAACTTGTTATCATCGTCACAATGGGGGCGCTGCTTGCGAGTTAAATCTACAAATCTGCAAGTAACTCTAAGGATATTCAAGATATTCATGAAATTATTTTTCAAAAACCTTCCCGGTGATATACCTAATAATATCCCAAAATTTCACGGCGATTGGATGTATGGTTTTTGAATCTATAGAGTACAAACAAACAAACAAACAAACAGACAGACAGACATTCAATTTTATATATATAGATATACACATATAGATGGAAATTTTGCCGGAAGGAAATTGATCTTAAGAGACTAGGGTCGCCTCTACCATCAAAACAGACGTCTAAAACCAGACGCCATCTATTGACCGTCGCCGCAACTAGCGGCCTCGGTTCGGTGACAAAGCCACAACACCAGCTTTGGCAAACTGAAAAGCGTCCACCTAGAGACCATTGTCAATATTCCATTAGATCCCGTGTGGATCCCATGGAATAAAGTCCGCCCTAGACTGACGAGGGCCATTAGCCCGAAACCATGGTCTCTAGGTGGACGCTTTTCAGTTTGCCAAAGCTGGTGTTGTGGCTTTGTCACTGACCCGAGGCCGCTAGTTGCGGCGACGGTCAATAGATGGCGCCTATTTTGACGGGAGAGGCGACCCTAGTCTCTTAATATACACATATGTTTGGTCACACGCCAACCTGTCCCTATATATATATATAAGTCGGTGTTTGTCGGCTATACACGTTCACAATACGTAACTAATCTGGCTGAAATTTTAACAGTATATAGTCTGTACCATTATGTACTAGAGATTAAAAAAAAACAACTGCCATCAATTTTTCATTATAAAATTGGCTTAGCTCCTTTGCAAGCAGTCTTATAAGAAATTCTAAAGATTTCATGATTCCAGTGAAATCTTCCTGATTGATGATCCTGGCATAAAACAATGGACAGGTGGAAATTCCAAGTTTACTGATGAGATGGCATTTTGAATGACCTGAATCAAATTGATTGCAAAGATGTTTGCAAGATCCTATAAAGCATTTTTGTCTGAAGATGAGTCTTTTTTTTTTTTTCTGAAAGATTTCTTTCCTCCTGAAAAAATTGCCAACTCTAGTCAATGTCACCATAACATGGATGGATTCCATTTAGAGACCTCTCAGTTGTTTGTTAGCATCCATCAGGTAGAGCAGTGTCGGGCAACCGGTGTGCCGTGGCACACTGGTGTGCCGCGAAGAATTCTAGGTGTGCCGCGAACATTTTTGTAGGTATTTAGAACTTTTGGTTAAATTTAAAAATAATGTTTCAAAAAATATTTTTTATAATTTTTATTCAATTTTAATAATTTTTTTTCAAAAATTTTCAAATAAAAAAATGAAATTAAAAAAAGCAAATTTCATTTTATATAAAACTTATTTTGGTATTATAATTACAACAGTTTGCATAATTTTATATTTCATATAACGTATGTACATAATCTTGACGTACATAACTGGCACGTGCCATTATTAAAAAATAAAAATGCAAATAGGTACGTACCTATTTAAAATCATAAGTTAAAAAAAAAACAATCCGCGAAAACAACTTTATTTAATAAAGTTGAATACATACTGCGGGAAAATACCTAATTTTTAAAATAATATGTCCAAACTTAACCGTCATTTACATTCTTTGTCACAGCTGTTTATTAATAGAGACTCAAAGCTACAAAGCTTAAAAAAAAGAAAACAAAAAAAAATTATAAATTTATTTTAAAAATTTATTCGGAGTTTTCGTCAAAGTATTGCTGTAGTAATTCTTCATTTTTTTTGCATGTTGTAAAACACACACACATTCACACAATAAGTTTTGTACACCGTAAAATCTGTTGGTTAAAAAAGGAAAAAAATATTTTTGTTACGAAATTCTCACAGGTGCGCCGCGAAAAAAAGAAATTAAGCTTAGTGCGCCGCAACTCGAAAAAGGTTGCCCGACACTGAGGTAGAGTTTGACTTTTTAGTGTGACTATATTGACAAAAGATTCTTAGAATAAATGCAAAAGTAGAACATTAATATATATAGTCACGACCGTCTTTCCTGGCCTCTGTCACGGATGAAATTTAAAAAAAGATGCCGAAACCCGGGATCGAACCAGGGACCTTTAGATATTCAGTCTAACGCTCTCCTAACTGAGCTATTTCGGCTTATTTTATTTATTTCTATAGAAGCTTCTATCTTTATAATTATGTATATTTTCAAAAAGTCAATTCACACCTCTTCGCTGGAGACCATGGGATCGGGTAAAAACACGGGCGTTGCCCGGGTCATTCGGCTAGTACAATATATCAATCAAGATAAGGTAATAAGACCAAATCCAAATAAATAAATAGTGTGTGACATTTCGGTAACAGCATTGTTACCATCTTCAGACAAAAGTACTGAATGAGAAATTTCACGACAGCATGGTTTAAATAGTGTGTGACGTTTCGGTAACAGCATTGTTACCATCTTCAGACTGAATGAGAAATTTTACCACAGCATGGTTTTAAACCTCTCACTTTTCTCATTCAGTCTGAAGATGATAACAACGCTGTTACCAAAACGTCACACTATTAATTTAAACCATGCTGTGGTATAATTTCTCATTTAGTACTTTTGTCTGAAGATGGTAACAACGCAGTTACTGAAACATCACACACAATTTATTTGGTCTTATTACCTTGTGTTTATAGTCTATAATCCAAATTGTGCCTTATCATCAATCAAGATAATTGCACAATAAGTGTTTCTTCATTTTAATTCAACCACCACATCTATGGGAAAAATTATTCTTAACTAGATCTTTAATATGCAATGGAGGAGGTATATGAAATTCATCCGTCTGCACTGAAGATTGAATACAAATTGCAATGCCATCTAGCTCACTAATTGCAATTATCCTGATTGATATGTTCTTGTTTCTTATCCCCTTGTGTAAAGAAGTGGAAAGTCTTTGATGTCGCTGGTCTTTTTTTTTTTAAGGAGACAGAGGCAATTTTGTTCACACTTGGTTATCTCGTATGTCTTCAATAAAAGTCACTGTAATATATTTCAGTTATTGTCTCAATCCCGATATACATGGTAAAAGGTACAACTTCCTTAAGTTTTGTCCAAGAGTGTAGTGAGCCCTGGATATTGTGAACCCATAGCTAAAGTGAACCAAGAATTTTGCCCCAATGGAATTTTCTTTATCAATGTTTTTAAACAGTAGTTTACTTGTTGTTCAATTGCTTTACAAATTTTTATGTTGTTGTTTCTTACCCCCTTGTGTAAAGATTACATGAATTCCAGGAGTCCATGCTCTTTGAGCTATTTTATGATAAGCAGCGGCCTCTCCCAAAGGTCCTGTTTAGTGCATCTGATGCAAGCCAAAATGTGTTCTGGAGCTGCAGGTGCCAAGCTACATTTTGGGCAAGTGGGATAGATTTTGTTATTATTTTCTATCTTTTCAATGTGTGTGGCTTGAGATGGCCTGTTCTAAATCTCTTGTTGTTTGGTCTATTCTGATATATTGTATTAACACTTTCGACCCGAGGGATGCAAATTCTCGTCCTTTCCGATTTACAAAATTAAATATAATATTAAATACCGAATTCACATCCACCAGGATCTTGTCCCTTCTTGTCTATCTATCAGTAGGTTGGGGGGGATGTCGGCTGACCTAAAGTACCTGTAAAATGTCGGCAAGGACGCGAATTCACGTCCCTCTGGTCGAAAGTGGACATGGACAAATCGACCTCTTCGAATAAAAATAGCAAAACATCATTTTACTAATATGGACAAACTAGCCGAATGACCCGGGCAACGCCCGTGTTTTACCCGATTGGATGTTTTGATTCAAATACTATTTGTTACAATTATAAATTGTGGTCATGTGGCCTAGTGGTCATGGCATCTGCCCGGTAAGCGGAAGGTCGTGGGTTCGATTCCCATCCCTTGACACTTTTTTTTATTTTATCCATTCTGACCAAAATCTATCCGTGAACTTCACACAGACAGAATAAGGCAATTATATAAGTAGATATTCACTAATTTGATGTGTTAGTGAACATCACTCACATCTAGTAAACATCCGGTAGTTTTCTATGAGCTTTCTAACCAGCTCAGGTCTTCCTTCAATGGTTTAAATTGGGAACAGTCTTTTCTAAACTATTTACTCTCATCATATGTCTTGGGGGTCGGTGGAAGGCTGGGTAAGCCGTTTGGTTTTCGACCACTAGGACCCGGGTTTGTTTCCCGCATTGGGCACTTTTTTCTGTTTAAAAACAAAATGCTCCAATGGCCCCCGATTCTTGCAAAAGTCCAACCCCACCAGCGAGTGCAAGTAACCAAACGGGGCTCTGGCATTTGTAAGTGCAAAGTCGAACTGCTTTTCACATGTGTAGATATGTGGTGCGCTTACAGTAAAAGCAGTCGCTAACTACCCACCATGATTATCATGGCCTGTACCACGTGTACTAGGGATAAGCAAAAAAAAAAATATGTCTGGTCAGTCTTTATTTACATATTTGGTATTCTAGGGGGATTAATTTCACTTAAGATTGAAATATTTATACTTTTATCTGTCCATGGCACTCTTAGTAGATTTCTCCATGTCTACATTTCAATAACCTTAATTACAAGGTAATAAGACCAAATCCAAATAAATAAATAGTGTGCAACGTTTCGGTAACAGCATTGTTACCATCTTCAGACAAAAGTACTGAATGTGAAATTTTACCACAGCATGTTTTTAAATAGTTCCCGTTATCAAGTGTGTAAACATATCTCTGTGTGTAAAATTTCTCATTCAGTACTTTTGTCTGAAGATGGTAACAATGTTGTTACCGAAACGTCACACAATATTTATTTGGTCTTATTACCTTGTGTTTATAATCTATAATCCAAATTGTGCCTTATCAGGATTAATTTCATCTAAGATCGAAATATTTATACTTTTTATCTGTCCATGGCACTCTTAATAGATTTCTCCATGTCTACATTTCAATAGCCTTAATTCTTTTTCTTCTCTGAGAATCCAGCTCTTGCATCCATAGGTGACCATAGAAGATACCAATGACTACAATTCGCTTGAAATGCCTTCATCTTACATTACATATACCAATGTCAAAGCATAAAACATTATACACACAAAAGGAGACAGAGGCTGTTCACACTATGTTATCTTGTGTGTCTTCAATAAAAGTCACTATAATATCTTTCAGAGTTATTGTTTGAATCCTGGTATACGTGCTAAAAGGTACAACTTCTTAAATTTTGTCCATCAGTGTAGACTAGAACCTGTCTGTAATGGACACCTAATGGTATAGATAGTTGTCCCTTAAGAGAGGAGAGAGATGTTTTCTAGGAAAAATGTTCTCATGGAGATTCTACTGTTTTTTTTTGCTTATCCCTAGTACACGTGGTACAGGCCATGATAATCATGGTGGGTAGAAGAAGGCGACTTTTTACTGTAAGTGCACCACATGTCTACACATGTGAAAAGCAGTTCGACTTTGCACTTACAAATATACCATTGTTATAATCGTTAGACCCAAATTGATGTCAATCAATGCAAAGCTGTTATAATGTCTTTTTACATATGTGCCAGTCCATTCAATTTTCACAAACAATCAAGAGTCAAAAAAAGTAAAAGGCACATTGAAGTGGGTTTGAAGAAGGCTTTACATTGGACATAACATTAGGCATTCAATTCCAATTTCACATACAAGTTTTGACAGCTCCTTTCCCTCCCAGGATAAAATCCTGCATAAAGCACTTTATTAAACAATGCCTTCAATTCTTGCAAAAGTCCAACCCCAGCAATGAGTACAAGTAACCAAGGGGGATCCTTGTTTACTTGTAAGTATATATGTAAAATTGCTCTCCATGTGTAAACACAGCACATATATAGCCATGATTATCATGGCCAAGAGTTGTCTTGCACAGAGTACATAGCACACACACACACAGGAGCACCTAAAGCCTTCGCCAATAAACAAAGATACAAGTTAAGTTTTTTTTAACCAAGGTAATAAGACCAAATCCTAACAAATAAAGTGTGTGATATTTTAGTAAGAGCATTGTTACCATCTTCAGACAAAAGTACTGAATGAGGAATTTATTTGGATTTGGTCTTATTGTGTTTAAAATCTATAATCCAAATTGTGACCGCTACCGACCCGGGTTCAATTCCCGGATTGGACAATTTTTTTTGTTAAAAAAAAAAAAAATGCTCCAATGGCCCCTCCGATTCTTGCAAAAGTCCAACTCCACCAGCAAGTGCAAGTAACCAAACGGGGCTCTGGAACATTTGTAAGTGCAAAGTCGAACTGCTTTTCACATGTGTAGACATGTGGTGCGCTTACAGTTAAAGCAGTCGCTAACTACCCACCATGATTATCATGGCCTTTACCACGTGTACTAGGGATAAGCAAAAAAAAAAGACATTAAGAGCAACAATGATAAGGCACAATTTGGATTATATATTATAAACACAAGGTAATAAGACCAAATTACCGACCAAGACCAAGTTACCGAAACATCACACACTATTTGGATTTGGTCTTATTACCTTGTATTAAAAGCAACAACAAATTCTACAATGTGTAGTCACTATAATGTGCAGTAAAAATAAAATAAACACAAAACAAGTATTGAGCCAATTTTTTTTTATTGTTTACTTGGGAGTCGCCAATTAAAGGAAACCAGAATTTAGGGAATCTCAAGGAAAAAAATAAATTTAAAAAGAAAAAGGGGGGAAGAAATAAATTCACCACAAACTTTGGTGTTAATATTGTGTCAAAAGGAAAAGGAGCAAAAAAAAAAAATCAGATTTTTAAATATTTTTCTTTTCTTATAATTGTGGATAAAAGAAAAAAAAAAAAGTTTGGACAGGGAAAGAAAAAAAAAATTTGATGAGCAAATAAGGATTAAAAAAATTTAATAAAAAAAAAAATCAGAGTGAGGCCTTAAACACTGCTAGTAAAAGATGATTGTTTTTTTCCCCTGTATTTGGTGGCATATTGCTGTTGAAATTAGAGATTTATAAAACTTTTACAAAAAGAATAAAGTTTTGAGTGTCTTTTACTAGGGAATAAGGCCTCTGGTTCCATGGCTTTACATCACACCAAATCTTTCTCTTCACACCAAGAAAGCACGCTGCCGAGAAAGACTTGGTACACTCTCACACCATGAAGAAATTGCGAGTATTTGCCAGTAGCCATGGAAAAAAAAAAAAACTGGCAAAACTCATTACCCGCCTACAAGAATCTTGCGCAAGTTTGAAAAAGACTTCTTTCCCCATTAAAAAAAAAACAATGCTAAAATAATAGCATTGTATTTTCTTCCGCTCAAAAAAAAAAAATTTTTTTTCCCTGGTCCGCAGAAAAAAATAAAACTTGCGCAATTCATCCTGCATTTCTTCATTAAAAAAAAAAAAATTCATAAAAAATAAAGAAGCAATCTTTCCTTTGGGTGTTATTTTTTTAGGTATTAAAAGATTATGGAACAAAAAAATAAAATTTTTAGGTTTATATTCTGGGTTATGGATGTCCTGCTATTTATAAGCTGCAGACAACAGAAAGGTTGTCCAAAGGAAAGAAAGCTTTGTGGCCGGCAAAGGATCCAAGGTTTGTTTACATTGTCATCATCAGTGGGCACAGTTCAATCAAAATTACATAAAGGGAAGGAGGACAAAAAAATACATTTCTGTTAACAAAGTCAGAGAGAAAAAAATATTACAATTGTGGGAGATCAAATAAATCAAAATGATTTGAAAAAAAGTTTTAGAGAAAGGTAGAAAACCAAGACAGAAGATGTGCATCCAGTGATGTAAGGTATATATGTATATATGTTATGTATATATAAGATATGGAAGATATAAAAAAATATATTGTCTTTGCATATTATTCTTGTCCCGTTTTCAACCCGTCGCTGCAAGGAGTGGGTGGAGTGAGGAAGAAAAAAAAAAAAGGCAGTCCAACATGGGGTTGTATCCAAGACATTTTTTCTCTTTTTTTGCGAGGCCCCAGTTTGTCAAAGCATCTGTATGGTTGGTTGTACATGGCCTCGTCACTTTTTCTCTCTCTCCATTCGCAACAAATGTGGGAGAAGCAAAACATAACAAAACAAATTGTATTGATTTTTCACAGTATAATCATCTTTTCTCTTTAAAAAAAAAAAAAAACATTTCTCTAAATTTCAGTAGTAGTAATATTTACAATTCCATTGGGAGGTATAGGGCTGAATCCATTGTATCACAAGAATATAAAGTGGGTCTTATCTCTTTTTAAACCCTAAAAATTGGATGATTATAGACAAGACAAAGGTATATATGGGGGGGGGGAGGTAAAAATGAGTTTTGTGGTTATGTATGGGGGGGAAAAATGGGGGATATGGGGGTGGGAGGGATGGAATTTTTCCCTTGTTTCTTTATAAAAGGGAAAAACAACCTTGGATCCTTTGCCGAGGATGTTGGGAGGGAGGGGAGGGGGGGATGGGATAAAAAATTGAGAAAGGGAGGAGTTTAAAAAAATATTTAAAAAAAAAAGGACATGGTATTCATCATAATCAACATGGAGTGCATTTAAACTAACATGTTGGTCAAGTTACGATGGCATTTTATGTGTAATATGAGCAGAAGAATAAGAGACATGAGGAAACAACAATGGATTCAGCCTTTTTTTCCCCCTCTACTTTTTGTTTTTTATAAAAATATGTAGAAAAAAACCCTATTTTATTTTTTTTCAAATGTTCAACAACAATTGCTGATCAGGTTTTTTTTTTGTCTTCTAAAAAGGGGAGGAGGAGTCTTTTATTTTGCTAAAAAGTTTATTAGGAAGATATATAGAACTGTTATTGACTAGTCCAAACAACAAAAGTGTTTTTTTAATGTCGGGATCAGCAATTGCTCTTTATGTAATTTCATAAATTTTAAGAGAGGGGGGAGGGGGGGGGGGGGTGATGAAAGAAAGAGAGAAAAAAAATAATATATGAAGACTTTTACAGAGCAATCAATCAATCATACTTTCCCTAAAAAAAAACTTATTTCAGAGTACAAGTTCCTTCTGTCTGTGTGTTGGGGTTTTTTTTTTACTTGACTGAATTGTTGTTGTAATATCTAAATACTATATACAAACCCAACAAATGTTGGGGGATTTTTTTCCCTCTCTTTTTTTAATAATAATTATTAATAAAATGATAATAATGGGAATTGTGAGAGCAAAATTTATGACAAGGCATAATTTTTTAGTTAAAAAAAAAAAAAGAAAACATGCTGGCTATGGTAATGGGAGGGGGGGAAGAACATGAAGTATAAAAAAAAAAAAAGATAATTTTGTTTCAAATATTCCACAATAGGAAAAAAAATTAAAATACATATAAATAAACCAACATTCTGCATATGCAAGTCTGAGTATAAATCAGGGGGGTGGAGATTATTAGATTAGGAGATGTAGTGTTGTGTTTTATATATATATATATATATAATATAGATTTTTTTTCTGTACAATTGTATATATACAGTTTGTCTTTTACAGAGGTCAAGGGAAAAGGGGGGATGTTTTGGCAAACTTAACAGTACATAAAAAAATTTTTCAAAAATAATAAATATAAATCCAAAAAAAAAAAAAAAAAAGAAATGTATAAAAAGATTCAGTATTTGGTTAACCAAGTGTGTTGGGGGGAGGGAGGGTTTTAATTAGTTGGAAAAAAAAAAAAAGAATAATGCCAGGTCATAGGGGTCGTTCTCACAATTTAATGATGAAAAAAACCTGCAACACCCGAGGAAGGGGTTTAGTAAATCATCCATTTTATCATCCCCTACACACACACATCTAACACCTGGTGTAACTTGGGAGAAAGGCATAAAGGAAGGAATCGCAGTGTGTATACCCTGGCTACAGCATAACCTGGATTTCCCCTTGTTTATTTTCACAAGTAAGCCCAAATAAGTAAATTACATTGATAAAAGTTTCAGTAAAGGACTCTGCAAGGTTTTTATCAAAACTTATTGGGAGCTAGCGGGTTCAGCCCATTCTCAAGCTGTAATTTATAGTTTGGTATGGTGACAACACCGTGTTACACAAACATACTTGCAATTCCTATTTTTATTCCTAATTGTAACTTCAGGAGTAACAACAATATACAGTAAAACCTCGCTGAACTGGGGATATAGTCAATCTTCCCTTATAACTAACCCTAAATAATGCCCATTTTATAATAAAGGGAACTATGGCTATAATGAACCAGTCTATTTGGATTATAGATACTTATTGATTATAAGTAATAAAACCAAATACGACATTTCAGTAACAGCAGAGTTACTATCATCAGACAAAGTACTGAATGTGTACTTCTATAATCTATAACCCAAATTAAACTCTGCCTTTGCCAGTCCCAAGCCCAGATGAAAAAGGAGGAGGGGGAGCAGTAACAAACTTGCTGAAACACCTGGGCCCGGCACCCACTAAGGGCTCCTTAACCAGCATCTCAAGCTCTACAGGCTTAATACCCCAATATGGGTGGAGATAACCCACCTAATCAATATTGTTATTATACTGCCATTTAGAGGATTTAAGAAAATTACCGAGTGGCATAAACAGCTTATTTTCTATAGCCAAAAACTGGGACCAATTTCAGCATTAGACACTTTATTAAAAAAAAAAAATGCTCCAATGGCCCTCAGATTCTTTTGAAATTCAACCCAACCAGTGAGTGAGAGTAACCAAAAGAGGCTCTGGTACTCTGCAAAAGTCAAACTACTTTCCATATATGGTGGCGCTTAAGCAATGGCTAACTATCAACCATGATTATCATGGCCTGTATTTGACACAATTCCCTATTTACCCTATAGGTGTAACAGCAGGCTCCTTCAATCCCTACAGTAGGCAGACCAGTACACTATGTAAAGGGGTAATTACAACCAAGCTACAAATTAACGACAGCACGGGTGAGGATAATTCAAGACATCAACCTTTTTATAAACCTTTATTGTCCTTTTTGGCGGGTGAGTCACTGTTGCCTTTTTTCAAAAAAGGTGGAAACCTTATCAGCGACTTCACTAACAAGCTTACCACTTTTTTTTTAAAAGGAGCAGCAGTGGGTGGTTGAAACAGTCAAAAGGACAATAAACATTTATAAAAGGGTTGAAGTCTTGAATTAAACATTAATGTTATTTTATATAGGTGAGAGAGAGAGAGGGTACTACTCACTTTTTGATGATGAATGAAACAATGAGCTTATTTAGCATTCTCATCCCCCTCATCTTGGAACTCAGGAACATAGAGGCTTTTATCAATCATCTAAACCACACACCACATCTCTGTTGAGTGAGGAAACAAAGTTTTTAAAGAAGTATACTTTTTAAGAGCTAACAAGGCACAGAACTTGGCAAAAGTTATTTCTTAAAAATTGCAAAAAAAAAAAAAACTGACAGTCAAGCTATGAAAATAAAAGGGGGGAAGATCAGGCACCAACAGCAGATATCAACATTCTTGAAAATCTAATTTCCTAATTGCACAAATTGACAGCTTTCACTATGCTGGCAGAATTGACAACTTTGATTTTAAATTTAAAAATATAGGCCACATAACTCTTGCTAAATAGAGGCAAATATTTTTAAGGCTGTTGGCCCTCTCCATTCTTGAAAGGTCAAATTGCCAAAGGAAAGGGACACTGAATAAAGAGAGTATAGCCCTGGGGGCAACAACCAACCTTGGGGATGGGCTTTATCTCTGTCCCCAGCTCCTGCTCAATGCGGTGCAGGGAGAAGCGGTCATCGTAGGTGATCAGGTTGATGGCTATGCCCAGGTGACCAAATCTGCCAGATCGGCCGATGCGATGTAAGTAGGTCTCCGCCATCTTGGGGAAGTCAAAGTTGATCACCACATTCACTGCCTGGATGTCAATGCCTCTGGTGAAGAGGTCCGAGCACACCAGGTTGCGGCAGAGGCCTGCGCGGAAGTCGTGGAAGACCCGGTTACGGTGCTGCTGGGACATGCGGGCATGGATGTAGTAGCAAGAGTAGCCCAGCTCCGTTATCTTCTTGGCCAGCAGTTCCACCCGTTGCGTGGAGTTGCAGAAAATGATTGACTGGTTGATCTGCAGCTGCAACAAGCCACAGCAACAGTTAGCCCCACTTCCACCATCACTTACAACACACTTACTTTAGAGAAGAGGGTGTTTAAACAATGAACCTTCTGCTTCTCCTGAACAAATGCATAGTACTGAGTGACTCCTTTCAACGTCAGCTCATCCATCAGGTTGATCTCGTATGGGTTGTGCAGATGCTTCTTCTGAAAGAAACCACATACCATCAGTATGAAGACAGCCAGAGGTGCCACCAGAGTACTTGCCATGAACTGCTCCACTGTGAGGGGAAATGTGGCGGAGAAGAGGAGAATCTGTCTGTTGGAGGGGAGGAAGCTGATGATCTTGTCCAGCATGCCCTTAAAGTCCTGTGAGAGCAGCTTGTCTGCTTCATCCAACACCAGCATGTTGCAGTTGTCCATGTGAGCAATGTTCTTCTCCATTAGGTCCAGGATTCTCCCTGGAGTGGCGATGATTATGTGCACTGGGGGACACACAGTGTTAAACTTCCCATCTGCTGAAAGCTAAACAGGCTTCTCACCGTTCTCGTAGATGCGCATGATATCATCCTTGAGGTTGGTGCCTCCTGTGGTGACCATGACCTTGATGTTGAGATGCTTGGAGAGTTCGATGCAGATCTGGCCGGTCTGGAGGGCCAGCTCTCTTGTTGGCATCATGATCAGGGCTGAACACAAGGGTTCACATGGGTAACAAGCAACTCTCACCATTCACCAAGGCCAAACAACAATCCAGAGCTGCTGATTACAATATTAGTACCTTGAATGGTAGGTTTTGTGATGTCTATCCGCTGGAGGATGGGAATGATGAAGGCTCCAGTCTTGCCGGTCCCATTCTTGGCTCTGGCCAGGATGTTTCTGTTGAGCAGCGCCATGGGGATGCTGGCTTCTTGGATGGGGGAGGGCTTCTCCCACCCTTTCTCAAATATGCCCATTAAAAGTTCCCTTTTTAAGCAGAATTCTTCAAAATCGAGACCCTTTGTGTCTGTTACATCCTACACACACACAAATATATTTTAAAACATATTTGCCTATGTACCAGACCTCAGTTCACCATCTGTTTGACCATTGAAAAAAAAATCTTTTAGACATCAGATTACATCCACCTTTGATGTCATTCCATTCTGAGCAATTCTCTTCCTATCTTTCCAGACTACTTTATAAAATTATCTTCCATGGTCTCCAAGTATCAATGGATAATCCTCAGAGTATATATATGGAAATCTTCCATTTCCTTTTGGGATTAACTTCATTTAGGGAGAAGGTGGCTCCAAACTGTCAAATTCACTCATATGCCAACTCTGGATAATAAGACCAAGTCCTCTATACTCTAACACCACTATTTTACGAGATTCATTAACTGGCTAGGAAAGGGCGATTCTATGACCAAACACTTATTGAAAAATCATGTATAGTTTACTGGTCTTGTTGCCTTGCAATTCTAAGCATCAAATGTAAGTAAACCAAACATTCCGGGAGAGTGTCTACCACCTCCTCATCTGTAAACTTTATCTCAATACACATTAGGAGATATGCAAATCCAGAATACATTTCCCTGTCAGATTCACAAAGTCCAACTTCAACAAAATCTTAATAATTAATGTATTCTGCAATATATACAAGTACCATGCACATATTTTCAAAAAGTTGTTTTTGACACAGAAATAAATAATATATTTTTCTCTCAATATATCCAAGTATTTTAAATATGTAAATAATAATGTGTGTATATAAAAATAGTATTTATTATTAATTTGTTAATGTGATAATCCTTTTGAAGGACTGACAAGTCCGAAAGTTTGTACAAGAAACTTAGCCCTTATTTTATAATATACTTAGCCCTTATTTTATAATATACAAGTTTCTTTAAAAATAATTAAAACAATCTCTATATATATAACCCTATCTATAAATTTTTTAAATGCTTAATTTGCAGGTACATGGGGCAGTCCTCACAATAGGCAACCACCACCACATCTCTACACAAACCATCAGATAGCTCCAAATCCACAGGTTTGACAACTGTGTATAGGATTGAGTGGATCAATAAGAGGGCTACAGAACCAATTAGAGGGTGAGGAGAACCTTTGGTGTTGGTGATAGCTCAGATAACCTATCTCAGTCAACAGGTGACACCAGCCTCATTGAAACCAAAAGTTATCTCCACTCAGTTGAAATAAAAACACCCTGTTTTGTTTACACATCTCATTTACTTTTGAAATAGAGCAAGCAATAAATAAATCTTTAATTAAAAAGGCATATCTTGGATCATTTATTTTACCAATATTTCAGTTGGCTGAATGCCAACCTTATAATACCTTGAAAAAGGTTGGCGTTCAGCCAACTGAAATATTGGTAAAATAAATGATATTTTGATCCAAGATATATGCCTTTTTAATTAAATATTTTTTTACAATTAAAATGTGCCACAAAATTAAAATCGTACCACAGTTTAGCATGAAGACATTAAGCTTTTTTTCAAAATTCTCAATATGAGACCCTTATTAAAAGTTATTAAATATTTTGGGATCACAAAAGTATACAATTTCTGTCACTACCTCAATTAAGGTTAATAATAAACATTTGTTAAACCACTATCATTGGGCAGAAGCCAGACAAAAAGAGTCTACATTTTCCTTTATAACTGATAAACTTGGACCATTCCTTTGCAAAGCTACTATCCATTTTAACACACACAGAGGCAAGGTTTTCCCACTATGTACTAAGTGTCAACCTGCAACCCCAAAACACATTGACTATTAACTCATCCATTGATGAGCTCTACTCATCCCCAGCAGACACCATCAAAAATTAAGCTTTACAAGCTTGACACCCTAATATGATTGAGTGGAGATAAAGGAGAAGAGACACAGAGGGAGAGGGTCAGTTGGACGGAGATAAGGTAGTACGTACTGTGGTCTTTTTCCTCTTGTCAGGCTGGGGAATCTTGAGGTTGGCTTTCCATCCCTGGTCTTGCATCACGTCTCTGCAAACACACACCAGTCAGTCAGATAGCTGATCCTAGCAACAACACCCATGTGGCATTATGGATAAAGTGATAAGCTATCCTCACCTATCCCATACTGGAGGAATACATCTATTGATTCAATCAAAGTTTTTATCTACAGTACAGGGTACAACCTCTAAATCCACCTTTCCCCCCCAAAATTCCAACCATTTCTTGTATACCAATTTGTTAAATTTGTCAGTCAAGTTATACCAGAACAATACAAAATCCCAGATGTTATAGAGAGGTTGGGAAATACAAAGGTTTTCCAGTCACAAACTTATGGCAACCTTAAAACCAACACAAGAGTTTATAAGTTTTATTGGCAGCATATTTACTCACAAGGGAACATTAAGTACATTAATGTAAACAGCCAGTATGGAGGCTGGGATAGCACCAAAGGATTGCCAAATTCTTGGTGGCCCAGAGGCCATTGTAGATATGCTCCAAGGATGGAGCTACATTTCATTATGTATTGGGGGATCGGAGGATTACAAGTGGAATCTGTTCATTCTAAATCTTTTTTTTTTTTTTTTACAGCCACTACCCGGAATCAAATCCCGCATTTTATTCCAATGCCACAGCCCATGGATATGGGGATTATTCATGATATCAAAAGAAAATATAGGAAAAGGTTTGATCAATAGATGCCATATAGACATGGAAAACAACAGACCAATATTACATTACTTGATTCAATAGAATATGTCATGGAACTCTGTCCCTAAATCAACCATTGTAAATTGCTTTTCCTTGTCTGAAGCCTTCAAGATGAAATAGCCCCACAAGCCTTAAAGAAATATCAAGAGCAACCTCAAATTTTGAGCAATATGTCAGTGTTAATGAGAATGAACAGGTCTGAAATGACAGATGAGGAGATTAACAATATGGTTACAAATGTTCCTGAATTACCAGAAGAGGAGGAAATACCATCACAAGTGCTGACATATTTAAAATGTTTGAAGACATTCTCAAATTTGTGACTTTGTTGCATAAGAAATTTTAAAACTGGAAGAATTCTTCGATATATATGAAAGCAAATATTTGAGGAATATGTTAAAGCAGAAAAAAATAACAGACTTCTTCAAGTAAGCTTTTGTATCCTATATTGTAGTATAATAATACTTATTTAAAATAGATTTTCATACCTTTTAAAATATCATTGATAAAGCTTTCCTTTAATTTATATATATAAAATATACTTTTCTTGATTTTCTTACATATTGGGGGAGGTTGCATTATTACTAATTAAATGATCAGAGGAACTGATCAAACGTGCAATTTTTTCACATGATTTTGTTTTAGTAAACAGCTTTAATGTATAGACATAGGTTAATTTAGGGAAAGAAAATCAACCATTATTAAAAGGTAGCCTTTTTTTTGTGACTGTCCTTTATATCCCAAAAAAAAATTTAAATACCCAAACTGTGGCTATAGTGAACCAAAAGTCCTGTCCCAATGGGGTTCCCTATAAAGGGGTATTACTGTACATATATGACAGGTGGTGTACTTACAGTAAAAGCAGTCACCATATTCTACCCACCATGATTATCATGGCTTGTACCACATGTACTATGGATAATAATAATAATAAAAAATTGTGTAACACTTCCATATTAGACTATAGGTTTGTTTCAAAACTTTTTTGGAGCTATACAATCCACTTTAAAAAAACAACTTGTTATACCCCCTACACCCGACAAAATAAAAATTTCTATTACATTCTTTTTAAAAGGAAAATCATCTTCAGAAACCTGTTGTAATATTTTAGGATCTTGTAATAACTATATATATAGAAATTTTTGTCAGGGGTGTAGTGGGGTGTTACCGAAGTTGTTTTTCAAAGTGGATTGTGGCTCCAAAAAAAAAAAAAGTTTTGAAATCTATAGTCTAATATGGAAGTTTTACACAATTTTTATTATTATTATCCCTAGTACATGTGGTACAGGCCATGATAATCATGGTGGTTAGCAGATGGCGACTGCCATGCCTTAGTGTTGATACCATCTTCATGACAAAATGACAAGAGCCTCCTCCCACCACAAATACCAAGGGTCAATGAAACAGATTAGTTTCCTCTCTCCCATAGAGCCTTCCTTCCTTCCTCTGGAAAAACAAAACTGGCGGCCGGCGGAGATTATTGGCAGAGAGCCAGAAAGGGGGGGGAAATGCTAAAAAAGCCAAGCTGAAATAGACATTCATCCTGTCATCCCAAATCTATGCCTACTTCATCTCTCTCTCTGACAATGTCTTTTGTTGGTTTAAAGGCTTGCTCAAATTTGACCCTGCCAGTATTAATGAACCTCTATGTAGCTGGGCAAAGTTCTTGCATATTGCGAGATTCTAAAATAACCTTGGCATGCACAGAGTAGCAAAGTGTTGAGTAGATTGGAATATGTGGTGGCCATTAGAAATTCTGTGAATAAAAATAAATTTGACCATTGACCAACTGAGGTTTTGGCACTTATCACAAGTCATGCTAGCTTGTTTGTTTCAGGAGGCCAAGATTGTGGACAGAGCTTTTCTATTGAAGAGAAGTAACAAGATGGAAGATTATGTGAAGTCAGATTTATATAGAATAAATACTTTCATTCTTGGGTGAAACATCTGATTGATTATCTATAAAAATAAAGGTAATCTCTCTTCGATTTGAATACAAGTCTTAACACAACTATAGATTTCAATCCACTAAAACCACAATTCCACCATGTGGGAGAGTAGAATTATTAAAGGAGGATGGTACTTGAGAGGTAGGGTGCAATTCCAAAGGACAAATTACAATATCAAACATTTCAACAAAGTCCTTCAAACTTTTGGCTAGGTGGAAATACTTCCAGTTCTTATCTTCTTCCTTCCTCCTATGTCACCATAACTTCGCTGCAGCACTTGTTTACACTTGTGGACCCATTAGTCACCCTCCTTAGCTTGCACAGCAATAAATGTCAAATTGTACCACATGGCTGGTGGATAGCCAGCTGTAACCAATCCTGGACTGGTAGTTTTCTAACATCCAAGTCTGGACCTTGGTTTGAAAGCGACAGTGAAGCAGTTAAAAAAAAAAAAACTTCAATGGGTCTTCTTGCACTAGTCCAATCCCACCAATAACCAAGTAGGGGTTTGGTAAAAGTTTTACTGTTCTACACAAAGGACCTCTTCATTTGGAGGTTCTGGAAAGAATTCAACATATCCAGGAATTTGCTTAGGACAAGCCACCTAAATAGGAAGTCTTTTGGATTTGCATCCATTTCCAATACAATAGTGCCCCCTTCCTATGAGAGAAGGCCTTTAGAAGCAAGTCAAATTGTCTAGGATTCAGCACAAATGGAGGATCTAGCATTCACAGAAGTCACACAATGTTTTTATGGTGTCTGTTCCTCATGTCGGAGGCGGCCATTTCTTTTGTAGCTAAGTCGGCCTGCCACTGAGTAGTGCTCCCAGTCTTATTGACAAAGGCAGACACATTCTACTTCACCCAGTGTGGAGATAAGAAAGAAGAAGATACAATGTTTAGGAGTTGATCGAGGATCCCCTACATAAGCAAGGGATTAGAACAGCTCGAGAAGCATGAACTCATGGAATCAGTGTAATCTTTACACAGGGAATAAGAAACAAAAGGGATTAGAAGAAACTGTACACATGCTGCTATACATACAGTATTAGCAGTGTCAAACCCCCTACCACTCATTTCAGCCTTCTTCAGTTTGGCTTTTGAAACTGTCTTCATGGAGTCAACTACATTTTCTTAATCATACCATGGACTACACGTATAGAGAGAAAGTATATGAAAAGTTGAAAATATGCAAAGTTGTCGTTTGACAATGTTTTACAACAAGAAACAACATTGATTCTATTTTACTGGTGATACAGGTCAACAGACTTTCCAAAACCCTGGAAAATGCTTCATGCAGTGTGGAATTCCACACTTTCCCTCATGTTTGGTAATATACAGGGATGTAAGGGGACCAAGCACCAATGAGTGGAGACATTTGACAAATAGATTCTGACCATAGAAAAAGACACAAAGAACCAGTATAGACAGAAGTCTGTAAACAAAGGAACAAACTAAATACGGCAACATCTTTTCATGGCTGGGTAAAAAAAAAAAATGGCCTATTGACAAAGGTGTGCGGCTTTTGTTCTTGGCTCAAAATATATTTTTAAAAAAGGAAAGCTCCTATAACAAAACTATAGGGGAACTTTTACAACATTCCCGCTAAATTTTGTATGCAGTAACAGCAGTTAGAAAAAGACAAAGAATTCAGCCAGTTGTCACAAGGGTGATGACACACAAGACACTCAAATGTCAAAAACTAGGATGTCCTGATGAAAGCCATCTGTGGCCCCCTCTATTCTTTTAGGCTGGTTTTATGTGGCAATATGGCTGATCCAGGCCAAAGCAACTATAGCACATCCTTCTTTCAGCTTGTTGCTCCTGCACATTATTGCAAACCTGAGGTAACAATACCAAATCAAGTATTGCAAGCATTGAGATCCAATATGCAGCTCACAAATAAAAAATAAAAAAAACTTGTGTTATAAGACACCCTCTGGTGTTCAAAATTGCATGCATATATATGTCAATTTGAATATCATTTGATGAATATTTTTTCTCCATAGTGCTAGTTGGATCACAGAATTTACATTGCCCATTAAAGTTTTACCTTCAAATCAATGTTAGGATTCCTAGGAGAAAGTTCTTATTTGTTGGCATGTTTAAGCCAGCTTGTGCAGACCATGTTCTTTCAGTCAGAGTTAATGGGAATTAGTCTTGTATGGATCTTAAGCTGCAGCACTGCAGATATGTTGTTCCAGAGAGCCTTCAACAGCTTGACATTTAAGTGCAAGTAATATTTTCTTGGTCGTTGTTTTTATTATCTTATTCTCCCTCTTATGGTTTAAGCAAGAGATGAGGGTAATGTGCCTTTTGTATAGATTGGTCAATACACAAGATGTCATTCCTACAGAATGAGAAGAAAATTTAAAAGTAACCAAATATTTCAGAAATGACAAACCCCCAGAGTGAACATTTACTGACGTTAAGGAAGTTATCAACTAGAATGGTATGGCTCAGAACAGTGAAATGGCGATCCATGATCATATTGGAAGGAGTTGGCACTACCTGATGAGGGAGGGGAACAACTACCTTGAGATATCTTCCTCTGAAATGTGAGTTACAATATTGCTCTATGAAGCTGTAATCCATTTCCTGTCAGCTTCTATATAATACATGGTGGTGCCACATCTTCGGTTCAAGTAACACTTACAATAAAGGGCTAAAAGCACAACCTAAACAATGAAATTAAATTTTGAATAGCTGAAAAGTTTCTAGCCCCCAGATAAACTACTGATCTAGGAGGAGCATGTGTTTTATTTACTGATTGGTTCTCTACTATCATGTGATCTCAATCAGCCAATTAGTATAGAGTTCATTAGTCCATCAGCATGCTTTTTTTTTTAACCTCAGATTGCAAGGAGCAACAAAGTACTATAATATTCAATATAAAACTTTTTTTTTTGGGTTGGCACCAAAAAAGCATTTTTGTAATTCTATGTCTACCTTTTTTAAAGGTTGGTTTGTATTAAACTTTTAGTGCTCAGATGCTTGCTATCATTCAGTAATGGAATTAACTCCACCTTTGCAGGTCCCAAGCCCGGATGAAAAAGGAGGAGAGGGAGCAGTAACAAGCTCACTAAAAAACCTGGGCTCAGCTGGCCCGGCTGATAGTACCCTGTAAGGGCTCCTAATCCAGGGATACAGGATGAGCAGCGTTTGTACTCCTTGTTAGGAACGGCCGCACATGGCGTCTGTTCCTCATGTCAGAGGCGGCCATTTATTTTGGAGCTAAGTTGGCCTGCTACTGAGTAGTGCTTCCAGTCTTAATGACAAAGGCAGACACATTTTACTTCAACTGTGGAGATAAGAAAGAAGATTAATGGAACCAGCAGACACCAAAAGTCTCAAGCTTTACAAGCTTGATACCTTAATATGATTGAGTGGAGATAAGAAAGAAGAGTAATGGAACATTTTAGCAATGCTACAAGAATAGCAGCGCCAGAATTTTTATTACACCGACACCATTTTAGGTTGGATGTTCAGCCAGGTGTGTGAGTTACTAATGTTCTAAGTAAAATATGATTGGCTTGGAATTGTTGGTTGGGGAGAAACTTGAAATCTTGTAGCCCAATTACCAATTCTCCAGTAGAAATATTTAGGTTTGGTTTTAACTTTCTAGAAAGGAAGTATTTCCACACTAAGGAAATGTGCAGATAAGTTTCCAACTAGTTATGCAAATCTGGTGGGTAGGATTTATCCCTCTTTTCTATATGCCAGTCTCATGAGACTGGCAATACATCTGGAAACTTCAATACAGCCTTCTCAAAACCTATCCAACAATTCATTAAATCAAGGGGCTAAATATTTGAGGATTCTCAACCCAAGCTCTATAAAGAACAATCTTTCAAATTTGCATATCTTCTTACTATAGTGCACACACTGGGCATGCATATATTAGAACCAGGGCTTAGAATGTGATCTGGGTCACGTGAAGATGCCCCATATAATAATTGACAAGGACAAAAGCCTCTTAAATCCTTTACAAAGTTTTCAACAATTCCATCAAATCTTGGTTTCAAATTTAGAAAAATATTTATTTAGGATTATAGTACTCTCATTGTATTATTGGTAGGTAGGAATATGCAACTGGTGTAACAATATTTTCACATACTTTGCAACAAGTTGGAACCTACATTTATACTAAGATACCCAGCAGTTTGGCTGGTAAAAGTGTTGAGAAAATGTGAGATTAGAACAAGTGTGGAGTGATCAAATCCTATATGCAAAGATGTTGAGCACAAGACCAGTCTAACATTCAACCCACTTAGTCAAGTGCATACAACAAAATGTCCTCTAGCAGAGGGAATGTTGCAATAAACCAATCCAAAACAGACAAAAATCCTACACTAAACCAAAAATTCTGATTCCTTTGGGTGTTGAATTAAAAGAAGTTGGGTTGTATTTGCAATAGAGGAATTTTCCATAAAGGTGAACATCTAATTTGCATAACTTGGATCTAGAAAGTCAACTATTCCACTGAACCTTCCAAGAGCCCAAATAGAAAGAAAAAAAAATCCTATTTACACCTACCTAGATAAGCTATCTAATCTATACTCTGTGACAAAACAACCCAAACATTTCAACTTTTTTAAAAAAGGCTCAAGTTTCTTCAATTTTTTTTTTCATTTTATCACACACACAATGAAAAAATGAAGGGGAAAGATACAAAATATCAAAACAAAGGACTAAATATATTGATAAGGTTTCAAATTCTATCACATTTTGTTTTGGAATTTATAATGAAAGTAAACAACAGCCCTATACACCACCAATAGAAACCCATTTATAAAAATTTTCAAATATGCATATTGGGTCTAAAGCAATATGTAAATTAGCAATGCTTTTTAAGTAATCACCATTTAAATCATCTTTTTAATAAAGGAAGTCTTCTTTGCAGTTTTTAAATAAATATTTACACAGCTTTATAAACAGAGAACTGTTTCCAAGAGTTCTTTCAAATTCTGCATTTGTGTAATTATAGTCTATGTATATAATATTTTTTACCCTAAATTTTATTTTGAAGAAAATTTGATAATAAAAAGGGTTTCTAGCATAATAATGACAAATATTATAGCTAAGAAATTTTTAAAATGCCTGTTAGGATAGTTTATAAAGCTTTATCAATTATATTGTGAACTACTTTAAACTCGCAAAGGAATAGTTTTCTTATTTCTATAAACATTGAAAATGATTTAACTTATTGGATTTTTAAATGCATATTCTTCAATATACTTGATAAATTTGATGAAAAAAATAAATTCTAGGTTAAGTTCTTATGTGAATAAAAACAATTTTAAATTGGTTGAGTATGCTTTGAATAGCAGAAGATGAATAAAATTTGAACATAATACTATTTTTGTAAGAATACAAGTGACATTCTACATATTCTTTGTGGTTATTTTAAGACATCTATTTTAAAATATTTGTATCTGACTTTTAAGTGAGTTAAAATCTTACCTGATATTTTGATTGGAGTTGCTTAAGGTATTCTTTGCTGGGCTTCCAATTGTGTGATTAGAGTTCACCAATGGTTGTTCATTCATAATTGCAGTGGCCATGAGCTTTTACAATGTGTGAATGCTATAAACTACAAAAGTAAATAATTGAAATCAATCACACAAGTTGATGATCCAAAATAATCACTTGTCAACAATATCTGAAAAACAGAAAACGAACATTAAGTAAACTTTGCATATTCTTTTGGCTATTTTACAAAATTAAAAGTGGCAAAATATATTGCAAAAGTTAATGCAATCATATAACTCAAATGGTCTACGCTAAGAATAAAATAATTTGGATTAAAATATTCAATCTAGAACTAGAATTCTTTTTCTTTATAAAGTTGTCGAATACAAAAACAAATGGCGTAAGGGCTTACCTTTGTAAAATACTTATAGAATATAATATATTATAAATCTTAATTTTTAACACGTCCTCCTCAATATATATATTACTAAAAGGAATAGCACCTCTTATTTTTGATCGCAATTGTTATTATTCATAAATCTAAATAGTTTGAACAAATATGGCTGCCTTATTTAATAGCGTCGCTTAACTTGAGATATGTAAAGAAGTGACGTCATTAAGTTTAGTGTTTTATTGTTTTATTTCAATTTATCTATAACTAATTTATTAAAAATATTTTTCTCTAGAGAAATACAAGAAGAAAAAACGTACATATACAATTTTAACTTAGAGAAAAATATTTAAATCATTTTTAGAATATCATTAACAATTTAACTTAGTTTTTAAATAGAAAAATATTGCAAACTTTTATTTATACTTTTACTTATTTTAAAAACTTTCATTTCAGAAAATAAAGAGTCATAATGACAATTTATTTTATTTATTTATATTAAGGTACTAATTTCATCGACCATTAAATCTTTTAGAAATAATTCAAATATTCTCGTAGAGAGGATACATAATTTATTAAGAACACCTAATAGTTATTTAAAATCAGAGAAAATATACTTTTGAATACAATTTTACTTATAATTCCATTTAGAATAATAGTTTTCGTTCAAGTAATGCCCTTTCAACAATGGGGAAATTAAGATTCAATGGAATATTCCCTTTATTTAAAACGACATCTTAAAGGAATATGGATATATTAGTTTATCTACCTAGATTAATTATTATTCTATTTGAAAATTTCCAAAGATATATTTTGTAGCAAATTATTTATTATTCTATGAAAAGGTTTTAAATTTCGATATTTATATTTTGATACACTGTAATATTTCTATTTGCTTCTCTGATATTTTATTAGTTTTAATTTGGTTTTACATTAAATAAATTTCTGTGTCATTCTGAAGTTTGTCTTTTCTAATTTTCTACATTACAACTGGTGGAGAAGTTGGGCAGATTTGGGAAGACAAACTGAAGATCGCCAAGAAGACCTTGAGGCCTTAGGTGCTGTGATTTACATTTTCAGAGACTGGCTCCAGGATTCCAACGCCGTGTAAAAGCCAAGACTTCTCTCCAATATGACGATGTCCCTATTGACGATAAGACGACAAAGCCGCTCTTCACGCCGCAAGAAAAAGGAATCAAAGCTACTAGGGACAGACGTCCAAGACTCAGAGGGAAAACTTGACAGAAACACATCAGATCCTTGCCAGTAACAACACAATTTTCAAGCTGTGGGTCACAACTCCCATAGGGAAGGAGCTATGTAGCAGATTATTTATTTTTATATGAAAAGGTTTTAAATTTCGATATTTGTATTTTGACACACTGTAAATTTTCTCATTGCTTCTCTGTCTGGGGCTAAAAAATCATCCATTCTGGTTAGCACCCCTTAAATAAGGATATTTCCTTGCCTCTCTGATATTTTATTAGTTTTAATTTGGCTTTACATTAACTAAATTTCTTTGTCATTCTGAGGTTTGTCTTTTCTGCATTGCAATATTGTATAAGATTGAATTGTGTTTTTCACCTGTAAAAGGGCTTCCATGCCAGAAAGCTAGAGAGAGAGAGATTTGTGAATAAATAATTCAAAGAAACCTATCCCTGGAGGCTTGATATTTCCACCTCAATAAAGATACAGATATATATTTTTTTCTGAAATATAAGTTTTCAATTTTAAGACAACATTTTAAAAGCTTTACTTAAAACATTTTACACCTTAGTAAAAACATTTTACACTTTATTGACAACATTTTTCATTTTAATAACAACATTTTACACATTAATAACATTAACTATAACTAAAACTTTAACTATAAATATTTTTAGTTTTCATTGGAAAAACTTTTATTTTAATTGAAAATAGTATATTTTTTAGACATTTGTTTTAATCGAGCATTATAAATAAACCATTTGAGATTTTCTCAAGTTAACCAACTTCTCCTCATATACATAATACATCTATAAAGCCTTTATAGTTCTTACATTAAGTTCAAACTTGCATTGTACAAGTATTAGGACACCTCGTGACCACTGTATGCCACGATTCACTCTGAATCCCACCTAAACTAACTATATTCCCTTCTTTCCCCTCTAAGCTGCAAAGCTCTGGTGATTTTGAAGCGTAAATGGAGCCTGAAACCTTTATCCTTGACAACACCAAACCAGAGTCTGAGATGGACTTAGACGCTCCTTCCCAGTGGGCAAACCACAGACCCATGGTACCTGATATTACTATCTTCAGGCTGAACACCAGCTCCACCACGAACTCCAAACCTTACCCAAGCCGACCCCAAGTTCCCACCATGTTCATTGAATTTAAAAATGGTTTTAAATATTCAATATTTCCTAATCCATATTTATTTTTGATGAATTTTTATTTATTATATTTTTAAATTACATATTTTCACTTCATAGAGAAGGGTGATGATAGCCTTGAGGGCGAATTCAGAAACACTGGGGCAAGTAAGCGGGGTATTTTAGATTTTTTTCCTGGAAGTGGAGGGCAGGGACTGAAGCACAGTTGCCGAAAGCGCAGGCCGCTGGTCTGGCTGCGGCTTTGGCCGCCCTTTTCCAATCCTGGACTTGGGTTGCTGGATTAAGAAGTAGATGAGCTAGATGGATGATTCGTGGACTAAATATGCCTCTTTAGTTATTTTTGTTTACGCAGATATATTTTAATCTCTTCCATTGAACCTTTATATACGTTTATATTTAAAGATTTTTGATCACATGTATTTTTGTTGTTGTTGTCTACTTTGAACGATTTTTATTAATCAGAATAAAATATTTTTTAGCGCTTATATCTTTGATTGCTGAAAGCGCTGCAACAATATCTAATACTGTCTATGTTCAAATCCTTATTACCGCGCCGTGAGTGATGACCAACCTGGAGAGGTATTCCATTCCGCTACAATCTAAAGACCTATCTAGGCTGCACGAAGAATGAAGCCATTTCTCCCCATACCTAGGATCTCCTGATACCAAGGACCTGGACTACCACGGACCTGTCTATATAGAACATATTCATTTCCCTGTTAGACCAGCGGACCTAGACTACCATGGACCTGTCTATATAGAACATATTCATTTCCCTGTTAGACACTCGTCTATACCGATCACCAGGACATGAATAACATTTCACATCAGATAAAAGTTTTAAAAGAAAAACACTATTATAACTGAGAACCTTTTATTTACATGTATTTCCATAGTCTTTGGTTAGTAAAATATTTTGTTTATGACTCGTCCTTTAGGTCTATAAAAGCAAAGATCACCTCTCCCGCCAAAGTGACGTCAAAACTAGACGCCGTCTAGATGTCATTTAGATGTTGTTATGGATTTGAAAGACCTCGCGAGAACATCTATATAACCTCGACATATTTACATATAATCCCTTGCCAAATGCTTTATTTTTTTCTGACGAGGACAAATATTTTTTGTCGAAATGTCGAGAAAATAAAAACCTTTTCTAGTCGAAATGTCTATTATTTTAAAGAACTATGAATGCCAGCCAGGCAACCTCTATCTTTAAGATAATAAGACACAAGGCTTCTCATAACCCCAACTTTTACATTCTAACACTCGATGTAAACAATCAGTGGATATATTATGTAAAAAAGTGCAATCCCAACAGGTCAGAGTACTCTATTAATCTATTAATCCAGGTTAGCCTAGTGGACATAGCATCTGCCCTGGTGAGCGGAACACTGAGTGTTCGATTCCCATCCATGGACACTTTTATTTTTCCGTTCATCATTACTCTTCACAATTCATCCTTTCATACTTCGTCCCTAAGGATAGGAATAGTCGTTATTTCTTCTTAAATAATAAAAATTACGATATTACATTCTACTCTATTAATCTATTTTTCCCAATACCCAATCCAGAGTTGTAAATGAAAAAAGTTAAGAAAAAAGAAGAAAAGGTCAGGTGTTGATATTAAAAATAAAAATAACATATTTTGACTGCTCTCCTAAGCATTTTAGATGGCAGAACGCCATCCAGTGGAATAAATATCAACTAAACAATGATTCAGTCTGCACCACGCTGACGAAGGCCAACAGCCCGAAACGCGTACGTGGTTGGCATTTCTTGATTTTTAAAATTGTTTTAATAATTTATTTAAAAATCAAGAAATGGGTTGGCAAAATATGAGGGAACAAGCCTAAATAAATATTTAGTTTGTTACAAATGTGCCAGAGCCCCGTTTGGTTACTTGCATTCGCTGGTGGTGTTGGACTTTTGCAAGAATCGGGGGCCTTTGGAGCATATGAAAAAATAGTGCAAAATAGAAAAAAGTGCCTAATGCAGGAATCGAACCCGGGTCGTAGCGGTCGAAAACCAACGGTTTAGACCATCCTTCCACTGACCTTCTTTGTGTTCATGTTCATATCTATAACATTAATTTGTCCATTTCTCTAAGTTCATCAACCTTTTCATAGTTTGAAACAGCAAGTAGGTAAACAGCGTGGTAAGTTTCTTTATTTAATAAAGAAACTTACCACGCTGTTTACCTACTTGCTGTTTCAATTTATTGAGCGTGGCTATAATTATGTCTTTTCATAGTTTGTTCTTCAAACATTTTTAATTATGTAAATTCTTATGTTCTATATTTGCATATGGATATATCTTTAAAAAGCTATATAATCTCTCTCTATTTTTATGTTTTAGTTTGCTGAGGAAGAGCTTGCTCGAAAGCTACTTTATACAATTAATAAAAAAGAGTTACGGCGTCTAATGCCTTTTTTTTTTGTGATCATGTATAAGACTAGGAAAACACAATAGAAAAAAAAATAATAAAAAGGTCAGGTGTTGATATTAAAAACAAAGTAGGCATATCCTGACCAGGAGCACATGTGCTTTTCAGAAGGCAGAGCGCTATCTGGTGGAACAGAAATCAACTAATCATTGATTTATCCTGTTCCCTGATATTTGGACATTTATAAGACTCTATGTCTTAATAAAGACTTCAATGTGTCTAGTGTATTATAGGATGAAGTTAGTAAGTTTTAAATATATAACAATTAATTATGTGTTGTGTATTATTATTCCACGTTTGTACTCCATGTTAGAGGAGCGGCTGTACATGGTGTCTGTTCCTCATGTCAGAGGCGGCCATTTCTTTTGGAGCTAAGTCTGGCTTGCAACTGAGTAGTACTCCCAGTCTTAATGACAAAGGTATTCTACTTCACCCAGTCATGGTGGTTGTCAAAGCTTGATATCCTAATATGATTGAGTGGAGATAAGAGAGAAGAAGATTCTTGGCAACAGTTTATTGTTGTCATTTATAATGTTCTGTTGTTGTTGTTGCTCATTCCTCAAGTAGTTTAAACAATCTCCATTAGGTTCCATTGTCTCAGTTTTTCTATTATAGTCCTGGGGTTTTCCCAGAAGTCTTTTTTTTTGGAGGATTTAATACAATTTAATAGATGTTCAGGACTGGCTGGTTGGGAATCGCATTTGGGGCATTTCGAGAATGTTTTGATTTTTCTATTAAATTTGAGCATTCGGAGATGTCCTGTTTGTAATCTTGAAATCGCCGTTTGTTCTTCCCTAGTAAGGGTGTGGAAAGAAGATTCGTTGATAATGTTCTTTCATGTATGTATGTAGCATATGTAAATACCAATGTTTTCATTCGTTTATTTATTTTGTATCTTTGCCTCGGATTTACCCAGACCAATCTGGTAATGAGCTTAATTATATTATAATACAATATAATGCAGCTTATGATTGTAGAACGACATTTGAAAATATCCCGCATGTGTTTCTTTTGAATGACAAATCGAAATTTATTTTAAGGAGAAATAACGATTATTTCTAACCCCTGAATACTTTTATTTTTCCATTCATCATTACTCTTCACAATTCATCCTTTCATACTTCATCCCAAAGTTTAGAAATAATCGTTATTTCTCCTTAAAATAAATTTCGATTTTTCGTTCAAAAGAAACACATGCGGGATATTTTCAAATGTCGTTAACTGCCTTATAATTAAGTTTTCATGTATATAAATTTAATTATTACCATTCAATGTGATTAACTTTTACCTTTTTTCCATTTGCAGATTCAGTGGTAAATCTATGTATAAGAGAAATTTCTTTTCTCCTGATTTACCCAGACCAATATATTTATGATCTTGATTGTATTAATTAAGTGTTTCCTATATATGAATTTCACTATTACCATTAAATATAATTAGCTTTTTCACCTATTTACACATTTTTAGTCAAAAAAGATGTATAGAGAGATTAGAATTTAAGAAATTGAGAAAAAAAGTCTTAAAACAGGCCGTTTTGCGAAGCAAATTTTGCCTGCGGAATTTCACCAGACGATACAAGGACACAAAGACAATTTGGCGGGAAAACTAGAATGCACGTGACAGCGATAAGCCGTATTGGTCGCTCCCAGCCAAATCCTCGTCAGCTTATCGCTAAAAAAAGGCTAAGTTAGGATAAGACCCACGTTCTGAAACTATTTTTACTTTGGCGGCAAGAGAGAAAAAAGAAGTGACGTTAACTTTCTTTTAAAAAAGTTTATAATTTGGCAGTTTTCTCTTCTTCCCAATCTCGTAGCTTCTGGTAAATAAACACTCGAGAGACAAAACGCTAAAATTTCTTTTTATACATTCTTTTATGTTATATTATAAATATATATATTACGATGTACTAGAGCGCCATCTGTTATCAAATTATAAAACTATTTTAGAGGCGTAATATTCTTTTTAAAATAAAACAATTTCTACTGTCCTTACTGCGATGGCCCTCCTTTAATTTTTCCATCGCAGTAAGGACAGTAGAAATTGTTTTATTTTAAAAAGAATATTACGCCTCTAAAATATATATATATAAAATAAACAAACAAACAAAAAGCTTTATTAAGACCTTTTAGTCTTATACAGATTCTCCAAGCAGATTATTCTTGGAGAATCTGTATAAGACTAAAAGGCCTTAATAAAGCTTTATATATATACATATTTATATATATTATAAAATTTTATGTGGTTGTAATTTATATGACGAAATAATAAAATCGATTCTTTTTGTTTTAGGAAATTTTGTATCTTTTATGAGAGACAATATGTAGATATGTATTATGAGGGATACCGCTCCCTTCTTGATCTTCTCTGCACAAAGCGTGCAAACTCAGGTCAATGTCAACACCAGTTTAGGAAAATTCAGACAATAAGCCCAACAACCAGTATACCATGGTTTCGGACTATGGCCTTCATCAGTACAGTGACGGCTTCGATTTTATAACATCCTACGGGAGACGTTATCAAATAGGAAGAATTTGCCAAAAATGATCAAATAGGTATATTGATTTTGGTGTATTTAATGAATGTATTTTTAATTGAAAGGGGGAGAAATGTATTGATTGTCTATTGAATACCATCCTCTTGTATTTTCAAATATTAATAAACTTTCACATATGCAAATTTTATAATTAAAACATTCGGGTTTGTATGTTTGTTCTCAACTTTCCGCTAAACTTCAAACACAGGTTTAGCTATCTTTCGGTTTAGATATCTTCATTTAACTTCCATGTTACATATGTAAAGGATGAATATCAATAACAAATTTAGAGACGTCCTTATGCAAATTTACAATATTTCCACGTGAAAATTTAAACCAGAATAGGGAAAAAGGTCTGGAAGGAGTCCATATTATGGCATATGGGGTCACAAGTCGACTCCAGAATATGTAAATTAGCCACATACTAGACTAAATTGCATAATTTTTATCCAGAAAAATGATAAATGACAACATTAATGAATTTATCAATGTAAAAACTACTATCTATGTAAATAAAATATGAATCTAGCTTTGCTTGGATGGCTATAATTCAGAACATATGCAATCATTCCAATAACCGATACATTGGCATATTTTGGAGTAAGAAATTGATTATTATGATGATAATTTATAAATGAATTCCTATTTTATGGTGTGTGTGACTGCGCTACAATTAATAATAATAATTATAAAAGCATAGCAATTAACGTTGGTTTAAAACAACATTCATTGGGAAAATATTCAGTTGTGAAGAACCCGGGCGAAGCCGGACAGTATGTAAATATGTAGGGAGCACAGGCAGGAGAGATACATTGACGTGGCAGAAGACAAAGCGACCAAAGACATAAAAACAAAACAAAAGATTCGCTGGCACATTACCAAGAGCTATTTCCAAAATTAAAACCGCAGACGAGATAATGGAAACTTCTTTAAAACGGGACGTGTTGGCGAATATCTTTGTGGTTCTTCTTCTCTATAACTCATATAATAGCGCTATCATATTTATAATTATTATATATATCAAGATCGGCACCTCTCCCTTTAAAAAAATCATTAAAACAATTCCTTGGTACAAAGCATAATGGCAGTGATAAAGAATAATGAGAACCAAAGTCCGAAACTACGGTATATATGCAAAACTGGTGTTGCGGCTCATTCTTCATAACTCCATTACGTTCTGAACTGGGGTGATGACCCAAATGCATTATTTAAATGTATTTTTAAAGGGAGAGGTGCCTCTTTTGGTACATGAATGCCAATCTTCCCGTAACTTTATGCATATATACGATCATATATATTTGATATAATATCATCAGAAATATTGTCACTGAATAATTATTTGCAAAAATACTCTGTGTTGTTAGTTTATTATAAACTAAAATATTTGACTACGTCACTACCTCTTACCACCATTCTTGCATATTGTCACTTGTAAAATTATTATCACGTTTTGTATTCTATAGATTTTGTTAATAAATTATTTTAAACTTTTGGAATACTTCTCTGCCAATATTGTCACGGTAGAGAAGTATTCCAAAAGCTTAATTAAAAATAAATAATTAATTAATTAAACTTATATATTGCAAAATGTGTCAAAAAGGATTTTCCAAGTGGTAATTTACAAGCATGGTAAGGGGTGATGACTATGCAAATATTTATGATGATAAACAACAGAATATTTAAAATAATTATTCAGTGAAAATATATTTAACAGATACATTTTTTGCTCTATTTTGTGAAAACGCATATTTATCAATGCATTTAATTATTACTTTATCTATTCATGATGCAATTGTAAAAAACTTTTATAATTACATAATATTTCCTCACAATGAGTTTATTTTTCTATTTAATTTATATATATATATATTTATAAAAATAAATTCATGAAATATTTTGTAACTATAAAACTTAATGAATATCTTTCTACGCATTGATAATTGGAATGATGAACCAAAATTATTTTTTAAAATAAATTTCTAAAGAGAGAGGTGTTCTTCCTTTTGTCACCTGACTATACCATCATCACAACGTTATGTAATTATATATGTAAAAAGGGGAGTTATAATTATAGTATATTTACATAGAAGAGAAGAGAGGATTGGTCAATTGTTCAGACAGGCGAGATGATGGATTGATTAGTTAATGGTCCACTCTTTGGTATTGATCAGCTTTGATGTCAACATTGGTCCCCGCCTCTTGTTGTTTGTCCGTGGTCTTTTGGCAAGTTGCATCCCCAACATATATACATATAAATATGAAAAACAAAAAGGCTTCTCCTTATCGTGCAACTGAAAGTTACTGATGGCTTGCGCCATCTATCGGAATACATATGAACTATTCTCGTTGATTTTTAATTATTCCAGAATTGGCCAAATACCCATTCTTGATTAATCAAGAAAAGCTAACCACGTACGCGTTTCGGGCTGTTGGCCCTCATCAGCGTGGTGCAAGCTGTACCTCAACGACCAAAAAACTGGTCATTCAGGCATCCTGAAAAATCAAGAAACGGGTAGTTAAGGCCAGAATTATATACATATGTATATGCATATTTGCAATAAAAAATGCATATCCTGACAGCTCGCATGGGTATTTTAGTGAGACAAGGGAGACAAAAATAAGCTAAACGTTTATTTAACTTGTTCCATAATATTTGGTCAACCCAATTTCTTGATAAATAAAGAAAAGCCAACCTAGTACGCGTTTCGGGCTGTTGGCCCTCGACATTATATATGTGATTAATTAGTGGGTCACCGAAACGTTTAAAAATAAAGAAAGTTTGCGAAGTGAATAATTCAGTGAATATTTAAAATACAATATAACGCGGCTGATGATTGTAAAACGAAAATTGCAATTATACCGCGAATGTTTCTTTTAAACAAAAATCGAAATCTATTTTAAAGAAAATAACGACCATTTCTAACTTTAAGGATGAAGTATGATAGGATGAATTGTGAAGAGTAATGACAAACGGAAAAATAAAAGTGTCCAGGGGCGGGAATCGAACCCACAACCTTCTGCTTACCGGGCAGGAATGGTCGTTATTTTCTTTAAAATAGATTTCGATTTTTGTTTAAAAGAAACATTCGCGGTATAATTGCAATTTTCGTTTTACAATTAAGTGAATAATTTAGCAGAGTAGAATTTTTTATGTTTATATTTTGCTACTCTGTAAATTTCCCTCATTGCTTATCTTTTGTTTATCACTCATAGTTTGTTCTTGCCTGAAATAAATTGTTGTCTCATCCCGAAGTTGGTCTTCCCTAATTTTCCACGTGGCATTTTGGTGGAGATGCTGGGTAAGTTAGGGAAGACAAACTGAAGATCGCCGAGAAGACCATGGGTGCTGTGATCTACATTTTCGGAGACTGGCTCCAGGATTCCACCGACGTGTCAAAGCTAAGACTTCCCTCCGAGATGACGATGTTCCTATAGACGATACGACGACAAAGTCGCTCTTCACACCGCAAGAAAAAGGACGCTAAGGTACTAGGGACAAATTTCCAAGACTTCGATGGAATCCTTGGCAGAAGCACTTCAGATCCATGTCAGTAACTACAATAATTGCTAGCTGTGGGTCACAGCTCCCATAGGGAAGGAGCTATGTAACAAAGTATTTATTATTTTATTAACAGAGTATCATTTTTATGTTTATATTTTGCTACTCTGTAAACTTCCCTCATTTCTTATCTTTTGTTTATCATTCATAGTTTGTTCTTGTCTGAAATAAATTGGTGTCTCATCCCGAAGTTGGTCTTCCCTAATTTTCCACGTGGCAATATTTATAATTATTGAATTGTTATATAGTAAACAACACGATAGACCTATAGTGCCCTCTGTGTGTTGAGGATGGAACTAATTGACGCGTTATTTCTTCTTGTTTTCAATTTGGAAACCTTCAATCTGAATTTGTATATGCAAATATTTATCAATAAGAGCATTCATATCAATATACATTTTAAATAATTTTACATTACTTGTTTTCTTCTTTGAAAAAAATACAATTTTTGAATTATAAAAAAAAAAAAAGCATAAAAATATTAATTTATGATTCATTAATTTTTATTATGAATAAAATGTAATTAATAATTCATAAATATTTATTTAAAAAATAATAAAAGAAAGGGAAGCTCTAATATTTTTAGGCTGAGAACTAACTAAAAAAAAAAAAAAAGATAAATAGTGTCAAAAATGCTTCATAGATGGCAGTGCATGTTCTATAAGTAATTCGATGTCGTTTTACAGCATTGAAGACAGCAAGATGGGAAACTTTCAGCCTATATTATAACACATGGGATACACAAAATATATATTCACAGTTTATTTTATATGCTAAAAATATACATGTAGGAAAAATACATTTCAATATAAAATTGATTTAGTCATATCATTATTTCCATTTTGTCATCATTTTTTTTTATGTGATAATTTATTTTCGTTTTTCAGCTTTTTCGATAAAAATGCTTTGTTAACTTTAAAAGTACGACTTTGAACGATTAGAAATATGATTTTTATTAGCAATTTTTTAAATTTGAATTCGGTGAGTACTTATTGATTGTATTTGTAATGGACATATATGTAAATTTGACGTATGTAAATATGGTATCACATATATTCAACTTTTAGGTTTTTCACATTTTGAATAAACATTTTATATATATATATATACACAGATATTTTAAAATTCATATATTAAATTTATGTAAATTTTACATGTAAATTTGACATATGTAACTATGGTATGCCAATATATTCAAGTTATAGATTTTCACCTTTTAATTAGATATATTAAACATTTTTTTATTAAGATATTTTTAAACTCATTTTCTAGATTTATGTAAATTTGATATGAGTAAATATTGTGTGATCACTTATATTTAAGTTTCAAGTTTTTACCTTTTGACATTTTAAATATATGGCCAGACATTTTTAAATTGATATTTTACATATATGTAAATTTGACGTATGTAAATATGGTGCATTTTTTCAACTTAGTCAAGAGTCCTAGGGGGTTATCATCTTTTAATTAGATATTTGAAATTTATATTTTTGACTTTTTGATTTTATATTTCGACTTTTTTTTTTCAAAGTTTTAATTTAAACACCTTATATTTGATGATGAGAATATATACTTTATACAAATATCTGAGAGCAATATAAATTTATTAGAATTTTTGACCATCTGGTTTGTACCAATTTAAACATTAAAAGCGCCTCCTATCATTAAAAAAAAAAGGAAACTTTGAATTGTAAACACTTGTAAGTTGAGACGTTATTTAAAAGTTTCTTAGTTGTTAAACATCATTTATAGTTCTGATTTAAGACGACTCGTTGTTTCTTCTTTCTTCCATATGGTGGTTGGTGGAGCAGTGGTTATAAACGGTCGGTTTTGACATGCACGACCCTGGTTCTAATCCCGCATTGGACACTTTTTTTTTTAATTAAAAAAAAAAAAAAAAAAAAATTACGATGCACTAGCGCGCCATCTGTTATCAAATTACAAAACTATTTTAGAGGCGTAATATTCTTTTTAAAATAAAACAATTTCTACTGTCCTTACTGCAATGGAAAAATTAAAGGGAGGGCCTGGCTCATCAGTGGTGAACCCTCCCAGCGGTTTCGCCAGTTTAAAATTTAAAAATTGCTCCAATGATCCCCGATTCTTGAAAAAGTCCATCCACACCAGCGAGTGCAAGTAACCATACAGGGCTCTGGTACATTTGTAAATGTAAAAGTCGAACTGCTTTCTACATATGTAGACATGTGGTGCATTTACAGTGAAAGCATTCGCTAACTACTATCCACTATGATTATCATGGTTTATACCACGTGTACTAGGGATACTAATTTTTCATATGTCTTTTAACGTAACAAGTCAAAAATTTACAAGTTTTTCTCTAATTAATTGACCAATGAGAGCATTATCTACTTGTACTACCACCAATTGTACAGTAAAAACAGAGAATACCGTTAAACAATGGAAGATAACTAGAATCTCTATACCAAGACTGTACTGATTTACCTATTTACATATTGGTACTTTCTTACCTTTGATTTCTTTGTTTTTCTCACTCTCTTGAACTCCGGGACGAGTACACTAATAGGCAAAACTTAAGGAAGTGGAAAGTCTTTGATGTCGCCGGTCGTCTGTTTTATTGAAGGAGATAGAGGCTGTTCACACTTGTTTATCTCGTGTGTCTTCAATAAAGGTCACTGTAATATCTTTCAGAGTTATTGTTTGAATCCCAATATACATGCTGAAAGATATAACTTCCTTAAGTTTTGTCTATGTGTGAGTGTATAACAGTCAAACCTCGCTATAGCGGACTTTAATTGGACAGAACATTTGGTTCACTATAGCCCCATGTATTCACCGTGGTTCATTCTATGGACTCACTCAAATTTGGGGATCGACTACCGAGGTATTTATAAATACTTTTTTCGGCATGTATAGTTAGCTAGAAGTTACACTCCTAGTTGCTCCTGTTTAAGGACATGTTAGCCGAAAGCTAGGGATATATAATTACATAAGAAACTCAGCCCTGGATGCTTTATTGATTTTATTAAATTTAAAGTCAAAGGAAGAACGTTTGTAAATAAAAAAAAACTATAAACACAAATGTTTCTTTTAAAACAAATGAAACAACTTTATACTGTCCTAAAAGCTTATTTCCATATCGTTTTCTAAAATACCATAACTAAGATTTCATCCTTCATTGTTGCATATATAAGCGGAATCGTACAATACAGTATTCTCTAAGTAGGAAGGTTCCCTATGATGAGCCAAGCCCCCCCCACTATTTTTCATCGGGGGAGCTGTGACCCACAGTTTACAAATCTTATTGCTACTGACTGGACCTTACATATTTCATTTTTCTTGAAAATAAAGATATTTCGGCCAGTAAATCTTTTTTTTACCTCGACGTTTCGACAAAAAGATTTTATCCTCGTCAGGAGCGAACAAAAATTAAAACATTTGGCGGGACGTTAAAAATTATTCTAAGGTTCCAAGGGCGTTTTCACGCGATATTTCAAATTTTTTACAACATCTAAAGCACGAGTCAAAAATAAATATCTAACTCACATAATAACTTGTATATTTCAGTCAAAGTTTCTCTCAGCTTCTTGGAAGTTTGTCCCCAGTAGCTTTAAGTCATTTTGATTCTTGCGGTGTTAAGAACGGCTTTATCGTCATATCGTTAATAGGGACATTGTCATCTTGGAGGGAAATTTTGACAGAGCGGTGGAATTCTGGAGTCAGTCGCAGTGAATGTAGATCACAGCACCCATGGCTTTAAGGTCTGCTGTCCTGATCTACCCAACATCTCTACCAACATGTTATGTAGAAAAATGAATCAAAACAACATGTGAGGATGACAAGGCAATTTATTGGGATCAACACAATAATAAACTTATTTACATATAATAGTAGGATACACTTATTTACATAGTAGAGAAACAATAAGAGAAATTTTCTAAGTAATTTATGATTTTATTTTTATTTCAACATACAATACGCGATATCCCGGCTAGGGATAATTGCGTCGATTTACTTTTTTAAACAGGAGCTTGTATAAACATATTAAACAACAACCAAAAAAAAAAAACAATAAGATATATTAGGAACCTGATCTTTCCAGGTTAGACAGATAGTCATAAATATATTTACAAAAATGGTTAAATCTCTGACAATTCTCTCTGGTATTTACAAATTCATACAGATACACATTGTTTACTGTATTATGATGCATCAGCTCGCCATTTGTTATGAATATTCGAAATCATTGATGAGCCAGGCCCTCCCTTTAATTTTTCCATTGCAGTAAGGACAGTAGAAATTGTTTAATTTTCAAAGGAATCATACGCGTCTATAATAGTTTCGAATTTTCATTATTTACTGTCTATTGTCTTACGCTAAAGAAGAATGGGCATTCCAGCAGTAGGTGTCTCGAGTCCTGGGTTTCCTTGCCACAATGACAGCTAGAGTCTTCAACCGCTCCAATCTATATATATAAAATTGAATGTCTGTGTGTGTGTGTGTGTCCTCTATGGATTCAAAAACCATACATCCAATCGCCGTGAAAATTTGGGATATTATTAGGCATATCCCCGGAAAGGTTTACGAAAAATAATTTCTTGAATATCTTTAATATCCTTAGAGTTATTTGCAGATTTGTAGCTTTAACTCGCAAGCAGCGCCACCTTGCGACGGAGATAGGCTTAGGTCTGCCCCCACCCCGCCCCCCGTCCGGCCGCCGGCCAATCAGAGGGATCAAGAGGTCCTGGCGCGCGGGGGGCGGGTGACCTCCGGGAACTACGTCCATCTTCCATAAACGACCATGATTTTATTCAACTTATCGAGTATTTTTCAAGGGACCGGGAAAATATGTTCACTAGATAAAACGATGATTTTGTAATGTAGAAAATTAGGAAAGACAAAATTCAGGATGACACGGCACACAGGGACCGGGAAAAAATAATCACTTTATCGAGAGATTCACGACCATGATTTTATTCAACTTATCGAGTATTTTTCAAGGGACCGGGAGAATATGTTCACTAGATAAAACGATGATTTTGTAATGTAGAAAATTATGAAAGACAAAATTCAGGATGACACGGCACACAGGGACCGGGAAAAAATGTTCACTTTATCGAGAGATTCAAATTTACGAGTTTCAAATTATCAAAATATATCTTTTTTAAAAATAAGTTTATAGAGAATTGTTTTAACAAATGTTCGTTAGACAAACCTTTACTCGGGTAAAACCTCGGGCGAAGCCAGGTACGTCCGCTAGTTGTTAATAAAAATACCTTAAAATTTCCGTGTATTTTCTAAGTAATATAATATCCAAAATATTATATTCTGCCATTTTATTTATTTCAACACACAAAACACGATATCCCGGCTAGGGATAATTGCGTCGATTTACATTTTTTAAACAGAAATAGTTATAAACATATTATACAAGAAAAAGTAATAGGAATAAAAAGAGAAACAATTAAAATATACAAGTATCAGAGTCATCAAGCAACAATTCTTAATCAATTCTGTCACCGTTTGCTTTTGTGAATGGAATAAATACCAAAATATGGCCATTTCTCATAACCATCGGTGGTTCAGTGGTAGAATGCTCGCCTGCCACGCGGGCGGCCCGGGTTCGATTCCCGGCCGATGCATTTTTTTTTTTACAATTTTAAAAACTCATTTATATATTATTATCTTACATTAACTCTGTTGACTTTTTATATTACATTTACTCTTCATTGTTGGCTTTTTATCTTACATTCACTCTTCATTGTTGGCTTTTTATATTATATTTACTCTTCATTGTTGGCTTTTCATCTTACATTCATTCTTCATTGTTGGCTTTTTATATTATATTTACTCTTCATTGTTGGCTTTTTATCTTACATTCATTCTTCATTGTTGGCTTTTTATATTACATTTACTATTCATTGTTGGCTTTTTATCTTACATTCACTCTTCATTGTTGGCTTTTTATCTTACATTCTTTCTTCATTGTTGGCTTTTTATATTACATTCACTCTTCATTGTTGGCTTTTTATCTTACATTCATTCTTCATTGTTGGCTTTTTATATTACATTCACTCTTCATTGTTGGCTTTTTATCTTACATTCACTCTGTTGGCTTTTTATATTACATTTACTCTTCATTGTTGGCTTTTTATCTTACATTCACTCTTCATTGTTGGCTTTTTATATTATATTTACTCTTCATTGTTGGCTTTTTATCTTACATTCATTCTTCATTGTTGGCTTTTTATATTATATTTACTCTTCATTGTTGGCTTTTTATCTTACATTCATTCTTCATTGTTGGCTTTTTATATTACATTTATCCGAGTGAAAGTTTGCCTAACGAATATTATATATTATGAAGTATAATAAACAATGTTAAAGATTAGTTTTAATTATTAATCAAGATTGTGTGTGAATATGTGAGAAAGATGTAATATCGTTGTTGTTTTCTTGGCCGACTGTTTTACATATGGTGTTATCTTAAAATTGCTTGTTTTGAATATTTTTTTAGATTGAGTTGAATGAATTGCTGAATTTTTTTTTGTATTTATATATAAATAAAATTAACTCTGTTGATATTTTTGTATTTAATCGATAACAGCTAAGTTACGCATGTTAATGTTAGGGAAAAATATTTTGATGTTAAGCAAAACCTGCTCCATCTCGTTTTACATAAATGTTGAAAATTTGGTTGAAATTGATGCATTGTAACGAAAGTTTTTAGTGATGTCCTCTTATGAAATTTGCATTTTATTAATATAGATACAAGAATGACATCCACGGCGCCAATTTATAATTGTAACGAATAGTATTTGAATAAAAGCATTTAATCTGGTAAAACCCGGGCGTTGCCCGGGCCATTCGGCTAGTAATATATATTAGGAACCTGAACCTTTATTATATTTTAAAATATTATATTCGGTGGTTAAAACAATTAATATTTTAAGAAAAAAAAAGCATCTCTGATCATGTAACCACAGGTATTTTCTCAGGGTGGAACTGGGGAGGTACCAAGAAGACCTTGTCTGGAGGAAGACAAGGAGCCTCCATCGATGAATTAAGAATATTTCTTTTTGAAAATAGAGCAATCCATAAATAAATCTTTAATTAAAAAGACATATATTGGATCAAAATATTATTTATTTTATCAATATTTCAGTTGGTTGAACGCCAACCTTTATCAAGGTATTATAACATATTTGAAGTGTGTCAACAACAAACTCAGCGCCACATTACATCAATAGAATTAAGTTTTAAAAATAATTTGTTATATTCAATGGGGAGAAAAAATTATATATATATGTCATAATTTGTATATAGTGATACATGTACAATGTATGATTTTCAAAGATTTAATAAAGAATAAGGTAACTGGAGGACAGAAAGTAGCAACAAGACATAGGAAGTAGGCTTAAAGCGGGCACAATTATAAATAACTTGTACAGTCAATACTTCCTGACCGAGGCCGGACGTATCTGGTGACCGCAGAAGTTATAAAAGTGAGAGACGCCCAATATTTCCGGAGCAGGACCGGACGTATCTGATAACCGCGGAAGTTATAAGAGTCGAACTAACACCCAATACTTCCTGACAAGATCGGGCGTGTCTTCCGACAAAGACCTCAGTAAGGACCAATTAGAAAGTATCGCCTAAATAGGTCAACCAATAGAAAAAGGTCATGTGACATCTCTCGACCAATAGGAAAGAAACTAAGTCTTGGTGTTAAATCGAGAAGCAAGAATTGTTAGTTGTGCTTTCGCTCCCATAGAAACAACACCTATGTAGTAGTGATTTCGCTTCCAACAAGGTAACATTTACTCTCGAGACCTCCCCGCTCATCCCATAGCTAAGTCAATCACCGCCATGTGATCCGATAATTAATAAGTCAAAATCGCTCCGCTCTTCTCAAACTTTCTTTCCTCCAAACCAGTTGCCTTTTATTTTCAAACCCCATCACGTGTCCTGATTATTCCTAACTGTATGCTTCACTTGCCACTCAACGACTGCGTTTCAACCAATCCTCACCATTCAAATCGAACAACAAGAAATTCCGCAACGATATTGTTACATATATATATATATTTATATTATGAACAAAATAAATATATATATATCAATTTTTTTCTCCCCATTGAATATAACAAAACATTTTAAAAACATAATTCTGTTGACGTTATGTGGCGCTGAGTTTGTTGTTGACACACATTAATATGTTATAATACCTTGATAAAGGTTGGCGTTCAGCCAACTGAAATATTGGTAAAATAAATGATATTTTGATCCAATATATGTCTTTTTATTTAAAGAATATTTCTGTTTTTGGTAAATATTAACTACGAGTCAATAAAGTTGTTTTGAATTGTTGAATGTCTTGCAACAAGTCAGACGTACAGACTTCGGTCTAAGTAGCCCACTATCCAATGGAGTCGTGCAACAAAAATTTTGTTGATGGATTGCGCCATCTGTCGGAATAAATATCAACTATTAATACAAAGCAATAACGCGCCATCTATACATATGAAATGAAAGGATTTAAAAGCACGAATGCTTCTTTTATACATAATACAAACTTCTACTGTCCTTACTGCGATGAGGCCGAAACCGCTGGGAGGGTTCACCACTGATGAGTCAAGCCCTCCCAATATATATTTTCATCGCAGTAAGAGCAGTAGAAGTTTGTATTATGTATAAAAGAAACATTCGTGCTTTTAAATCCTTTCATTTTATATATATCAACTATTATTCCGACAGATGACGCAAGCCATCAGTAACTTTTAGTTATACAATTAGGAGATGCCTTTTTCTTTATTTATATAACTGATACCAGTACAATTTGTTTACTTTTGTAACATTTTCCACAATGAATATCCTCTCTCTGTTAAACATATAAATAATTAGATAAATGTACAGTTAAACCTGTTTATAGCGCCCCCTCTTGGGACTCGCCAAAATAGGGTGCTATAGAGAGAGGGTGCTATAGACAGGTCACTTTTAATGTAAATCGCATCGTACTACGTATTTAAAATAGGGTGCTATAGAGAGGGAGTGCTATAGACAGGTCACTTTTAATGTAAATCGCATTGTACTACGTATTTAAAATAGGGTGCTATAGAGAGGGAGTGCTATAGACAGGTCACTTTTAATGTAAATCGCATCGTACTACGTATTTAAAATAGGGTGCTATAGAGAGGGAGTGCTATAGACAGGTCACTTTTAATGTAAATCGCATTGTACTACGTATTTAAAATAGGGTGCTATAGAGAGGGAGTGCTATAGACAGGTCACTTTTAATGTAAATCGCATCGTACTACGTATTTAAAATCGGGCGCTATAGAGAGGTAGGCTGTTGGATCGTTTTTGAAGATAACTCTCACATTTATAAAATTAATTTATTAAACTTTAAACATTTTTAGATATAGAGAGAGTTAATTACCTCGTATTTAAGGCAACAAAAGAATCATCTAATTTACATATATGTAATTTATATTTACATATATTTACACATATATACACATTATATTTACATGTATATACAGAGACGCTATTTAGAGGGGACGCTATAGAGAGGTTTAACTGTATATCCATTCCATGAAATGTTTCGTTACAAAGTTACATACAATTCTTATATATAATACAAATTAAGCCAATCATATAACTCAATTTAAACAGAAAAAAACCCGAAAATATCAATAAAAGTATAATCAGGTGACATATCAAAATATTTTGTAATTTATCTGAACATTCCAAAAATGATTCTTATATACAAAGCCCCCATCTAATTCATTTCCTTTTAAAATTAATTAATTAATTAGTGAACACACTTAATTGAAGGATAACAATATAGTTTGTGATTAAAAGCATTTCAGGATTTTTTTTTCATGGAGGTTATTCACTGCATTGCATTTAACTTAATTTACCATCTTTTCAGATCTTTACAATTATTTAATGAAATTGAGAAAAAAGGGCAATTAATTTGATGACTACCTAACCTAATTAGTGTGTTAATTATATTTAAAAAATAAGTAAATATATTATATATATAAAAAGATTAAAAATTACAAACTTATAAGAATTTATTTGAAATAAATATGACTTTATTTTGTGTTTTGAAAGGAACGGGGTTTTGAGACAAGGCCCTTCAACAAACATAATTTACTAAAGAATTATTTTTGAAATCAGTAACTTTGTAAATGGACTACATTCATGAACAAAACTTAAGGAAGTTGTACCTTTTAGTATTGTTGCGTTGTTGGTTGACAAATAATAACTTCCGTGGGTACAAAGGATCGTTAGGACTTTATTTAAGCCTAATCGATAAAATAATTACAGAAGAATGCAAAAATAAAACAACAATAAAGAAAGCAGCAGTTACACACTCACCAACTGCAGCGCAGTGAGGGAAAGCAGGAGCAGAACAGGAGACAGAAGTTCGTAGAACCTTCCAGAATCTTCCAGGAAGCATACCGGCGTCGGCGGTAAGCAGCAGTCCGACTTCTTGAGACAGCAGCTTGCTTGGAGTACACCACGTAGCTTCGTTCTTCTACTCTCTTTTATCTTTCTTCTTCCCTGGCATGAGTTTCTCATCCCTATATATCCCGAGTAGATCTTTCCAGAACGGTCACGGTTGGTTAGCCAATCAGAAAGCCGCCAGCACCGAGCGTTGCGCAATAGCTGTAGATTGACCAATCAGTTGTCTTCCGCTTTTTCTACATGATTCTTAAACGCTCTAGAACATTCTCTCTCCATCTGGAATGTGCTTTTATTTCTACGTAGCAGCATGTATATTAGGATTGAGACAATAACTCTGAAAGATATTACAATGACCTTTATTGAAGACACACGAGATAACCATGTACAACCAAATACTTGTATAAACAAAATTGCCTCTGTCTTAAAAAAAAAAAAAAAGATGACCAGCGACATCAAATAATTTCCACTCTTCCATGAGTGTATATATAATATAAAATTGCGAGAGGATAATATTAATTAAAAAAAAAGGCTACTATTCCTTTAAAACGCATTAAAACAATACATTTCTCATTAATTTCTGCGCAAAGAGATTTGAATGTTTTTTAAAAAGATAGATTTTCCCCATTAGGCACATACAAGTATATCAGTATACAGTATTTCCCTTAAATTATGAAAGAAATCGAAAAAAGAAAGGATCATTTTTCAAAAACATTTATCTTCGAACGAATAAATTTATACAAAAAACATTAAATCGCTTATTATAATATAATTTTAATTTTATTATTCAGTTATATAGCTTGTCAAACTGGCATTATAATTGCAAATCATTATAAAATTCTTTCAATAGTAAAACTTTATAATTATGTTTAACTTTATATATATAAAATTAGATTAAATTTAATTTATAATAGAAAATGAATTCATTATAGGGTTAAAATATATATTGAATGAACTTTTTGTAAAAGGCTGATATATATAGCAGTTTTGAAAAAAAAGGTTATAAAAGGGGTTGTAAATTATATTTTGGAGCTCTATTAAATTGCAAAATTATTATTATAACCCTATTTTGAATTAAGCAAACAATTTTATATTAAAATTTTGAATAAAAAATTATAAATGCAGACAAATGAATTTAATAAGAGTTTTAGAAATATCTATTCTTAATTTGAATAAAAAATATTGTTTATGAATAAACAGAAATATAAATCCTAATGATTAAATAATTAAAAAAAAAAAAACGAGCGCTCTTTGAAGATATATTTAAAAACAATTTTAATTTATAAAGCTTTTGAAAATTTAATATTAATTAAACTTCAGGAACCTGGGTTATAAATATCTCTCTCAATATTAAATAAAAATATATTTGTTGTATATAAAAATTATGTAAGATATTATATTATTTAAATATATATATATATATTTTTTTTTTTGATAAAGGTTGGCGTTCAGCCAACTGAAATATTGGTATAATAAATGATATTTTGATCCAATATATGCATTTCTAATTAAAATATATTTATTTAAAATTTATAATTTTTTATTTTAACTATTGGGCAACGCCATATAAATAGAATACAAAATAATATTGATATTTTAAAGAAAAAGTTAGGAAAGAACTAGCTTTCATTTTTTTAAATATAATTATTTCCCTTTTATCTCCCAATTTATTATTATTTGAGAAATTTGTAATATATAATATATAACAAATAATTCAAATATATATATATAGACATTTCGCGTAGTTTTTTTATTTTAAAAAATACAGAAGATACAAATTTCAACAATATTTCCCGAAAATATTTATGTAACGCTAAAATATGACATTGAGAATTAAAAAAAATCTGATTATAATTTACTAGAAAATACGTTAATTCAAAATATTGAAAATAATCTTTTGATTGAATTTATTATGATTAATAAAAAGACATTTAGGATTAAAAATAAAATATTATCGTGACATGATTTTCCCTCCTCTATTTAAAAATAGTGAACTTTCAAATAATAATAAAAAAAAAAAGATTTAAAAAAACTAGCAAATTAGAGGAGGTTTCAACGCAAACAGAAATGTATAAAAAGAACAAGTCTAAAAACAGAAGATATGGGTAAGCTTTATCGAATTACAGTAATTGAATTAATAAAGTCAAGTTTAATTAGGCTTTTTTTAAAAAAAGGTCTATATTTAATTAACTTAAAGCTGTCAAACATACCCTTGGCATTTAATTTAGCGCAAAAGATTATTTTGAGTTACAGTGGAGGGAACAAAGTTGCTCAAGTATTTTGGAAACAATTTTAATCACTGTGCAGAAGACAAATCTCCCCTATTTCTCCCAGTGTGACCAACTTGCCTCTGTAAGCCTTTTTATTATTATTATCTGCGAAATTTAGATAAATGTGTGTCGTTTAGATTTTCTTTTAAAAATAGGTTTGTGTTTTAATAGGTATTTCTTTTTTAAAATATAACGGAATATTTGTTTATATAAATATTTAATTTTATACAAAGTTATATTATATATTACTAGGTTTTTTTTCACAAATATAAATACAGTTTGTGGAAATATAAATGAGGTCTGTTCAAAATATATTTAATACTTATATAATTTGATTTTTAAAAATTTTAATTGATATAAACACTTTAAAAGTTTTATTTAACACGTTTTACCTCATAATTTAATATTTTTTGCACTTTATTTTCCAGATTGTAAAGAGTATATGTATAAATAAGAACTCTATTTATTTTTGTGTTTATTTTAAAAATAAATCAATATATACTGCCCTTACTGCAATGATAAAAATATTTGGAGGGCCTGGCTCATCAATAATGAACCCTCCAAGAGGTTTCGCCAGTTTAATCTACCATACCGCTGGTAGGGTTCCCCACTGATGAGCCAGGCCCTCCCATTGCTGTAGGATTGATTACACAGTAGGTTATTGTTTATTAAAATATGAAAAATAATGCGCGCCAGTAATCTATATTTTTTTAACACAGACTGCGCCTATATCATGCACAATGCATTTTTTTTATATTTAGAGAGTAAATATAGATTTTTCGCACATCTTTTAAAATTATTGAGTGTTTTTACAATATTATTATTTGAATGCACATAGTATTATAATACTTAATGTGTTAATATTAATAAATAAATTATATTTTGATCCAATATATGCCTTTTTAATTAAAGATTTATTTATGGATTGCTCTATTTTCAATATATATATATATATTTAATTAAAAAGGCATATATGGGATCCATTTTGATCCAATATATAAAGATTTATTTATGGTTTGCTCTATTTAAAAAAAAATAAAATATATATATATATATATGACACAATAAAAATAGAAATTTAAAACCTAAAATATTGCTAAATTTAAGCTTTATTCACACACACTCATGAGCTTTTAAAATTGACCTTTGCCATAATAATAAGAGTTTTATTAAATATTTTTCATATTCTTAAAAAATGTATAAATAAGAGGAAAAAGAGGGTAAGGGGGGGGGGGGGGGGGATATTTTGTAAAGGTTCAGACATTCAATATTGGGTGCCTTAGATTAAGTATTGTCGCTTGAGGCGCGAAGAATACTCGGCGTCTGCTGCGAAAAAAAAAAAAAATTCTTCTCAACGCCATCTTCGTTTGACTTTCAAATATCGTCTGCCATCGATCGTGCCATTAATATTAAACCAACGACTTCCTTCCCAGCTATAATCGCCCCCTTCAAATTTAACCATTTCCCGAGAAGCAGCAGCACAAACTTATATATGGCGGCCATATTTCACCCTATTTGAATAATAGTTATGTGATGGATTGTTTAGATCTATATATTTACTTAAGCCGGCCTGCTAAGCCTTAAAAATGGTAGGCCATATTTAAAAAATATTTTACCCCCTCGCTTTAAAAATGTATAAATTTATGCTCTACAATATCACGACTTGAAGATTGAATATAAAGATAAAAAAATAAAAAACTAAGTTATTATGGGCAAGAATTTTTAGTTTTTTTTCCCTTTTATATAATTTGGAAACAAAATTTAAATGATAATTTGGAGGGAAAAAAAAAAATAGTGAGCAGACGAAAAAAAAAAAAAAAATGGCGCAAGTCATCAGTAACTTTTAGTTGCACGAACAGGAAATGCCTTTTTCTCCATTTATCCAACTGAACACAGTACAATTTCACTTTTGTACTGTTTTTTTCACAAATAAAAGCTAGCTTAAAATAATATATCTAAAATAAAAAAGGCACATATTGGATTAAAAAAAAAATGTATTTACCAATATTTCGATTAACTGAACGCCAATCTTTATCAAGGTTATTAATTTAGTTGTTTGTATGATAGTGAAAAGTAGGCTATTTATTAAAGTAGTGTGTCTGTTGGGACACCTCGTGACCATAATATGCCAAAGTAACCCAGAACCCCACCTAACCTAACCATATCCCACCTTTGTCCATTTAAGTTACCAACCTCTGGTGATTGCGAGGTGTTGAGATGGAGCCTGAAGCCACCTTTAGCCTTGGCAGCACCGAGCCAGAGACCGAGATCCCCTTCCTGGTGGTCAAGTCACCTGACCTGTGGTGGATGACCTGGCCCCACCAACACCAGGATAGTCCAAGATGGACTCAGACACCCCTCCCTGGTGATCAAGTCACCTGACCTGTGGTGGATGACCTGGCCCCACCAACACCAGGATAGTCCAAGATGGACTCAGACACCCCTTCCTGGTGGTCAAGACACCTGACCTATGGTGGATGACCTGGCCCCACCAACACCAAGCTAGCCTGAGAATGACTCAGATACCCCTTCCTGTTGGTCGAGCCACATGTCCGATGGTGGCCGACTTGACCACAAGCCAGTCCAAGATGGACCCAGACACCCTTCCCTGTAGTCAAGCCACCGACCTATGGTGCTTGACCTGACTCCACTACAAGCCCTGAACCTTTCCCAAGCTGACCCCAAGATGCCCAGATCCTACAATATTAATTGTTTTTTTTTTTAATTCAATATTTTCGTATTTTTATTTTATTTTTTTGTGAATATTTCTTTAATAATTTTATATTTAATTTATTTTTATCATTTTTTTAAGATGCCTTTTTATTTTTTTTATTTTCATAGAGAGAAAGGCGATGATAGCTTGGGGGGGGTGAGTTCAGCAACACTGGGACAAGGAAGCGAGAGATTTATATTGACATTCTTGGAGATTGACATTTTTTTGATATTGACATTTTTTTTTAAACAAAAATTTGATCTTTTTTGAGAAGCAAAAAAAGACTTGGAGTTGCGGAGGGCGAAGGCCGCTAGCTGCGGCCTTGCCTGCCCCTTTTCGAATGGTGGACATGGGTGGCTGAAGGTAGGTGGGGGATATTCTGGGGATAATGGCATAATAGGTTTTTTTTTTTTGTGTGTGTTTACATTTATATGTATATTAAACTCCTCCCAATTTTAAACTCATATAGTTTTTTTTTTTTTATTATCCTTTTCTATGAAATCTTATATATATCTGCTTGTGTAGTACATTGAAAATTTATTTTATTAGAATAAATAAAATATGTTTGGCCAAAATATTGATTGGTTAATTCCCCCATCAACATAATTGCTAGCCGGCACAGCTTTAGGTCTCTACATGTGCCATAGATGAATAAATTTGTGGTCTGCTTTTCAGCAGCCACTGGCGCCCTAATATATGGACATGTAGAGATCTGGAAATAGTAAAAGTATAAAATCATCATTGTTTTTAACAATGACTTTCTTCTTCCATTGTACTAAAAATTTATGAAATGCTCTCGAACTTTACAATGTCGCCCGCCGCGGGGCTCGAATTATGTATATAATTTTCTTCTATTATATTCTAAATTATATACATAGTGAAACGCCATTAGGGCTAAGTAGTCCACGCATCCTGAGATTAATTAAGAATCAATACCCAGGGAAATTAGACTAATAAAATATTTTTCAATGGACACAGAACATTTATTTTAGGTAATTATTTATATTTAAAAAAAAAAAAAAACTTGCATTTTTACAAGCAAGTTTGTGTTTTGAATTATTTAAAGTGATAAAAATTATCCAATATCCATTCTGTAGTAAGTAAACAAATCTAATGCTTCTTCTAAAAACTATTGTTTTGTTGAGTTTTACTTTTCGTGTTTTAATAAACATTTATATTTAATACTTTAAACTATTTATGGTATAATTATATATGGGAGTTAGGTAAATAACAACCGTTATTTTTATTTACAATATTATAGCTTCGTCGATTGGTATATTTAATGCTGTGTTTTGTAATTTTGAAGAATGTAACGTATGATGGCAGCTTAGTTTAAATTTAGGACTCGGTGCAGAAAAACAACATCTGGGGTCACCAGATGTGCTGGAACCAAATATAATTTTGGCGCTAGAAATGGGAAACACTGACGTCAGACAATAGTTAATTAAAATTAATTACCATTTCTTTCTTTTATACAGAGAATACACGTTTATATTTTTCAATATTATTGGAGATACACTAATAATAAACCTGTTTCATACATTTAGTATATACAATATTTTATTTAAATTCTTTTCTGTTTGTAACATTTAGATGTTTTAAAATATATTTACTTAGAAGAAAATATGATGTTAATAATTTTTAATTTACTTTAATATGGAAACTATGACAGTGTCATATATAATAAACATATAACAGATGTCAATTTCAAATGACTTACCATTATGTAAGAAATTGGCAGGGAGGTTTTCCTATTATATGGTTACATATACCCAGATCTAATAATCTAATTCATGAAATACATTTCATTAAGTTTACCTATATTTATAAACCAGTTCATAGTTAAACCAATTAGAAGTTTATTTATTTTAGGCCTAAATGCCTTTTTTTTTATTTTTTTTTCATCTTTATTGGTTGAAACAATTTTCTAAGGCAATTTATTGAATGAAAAGGCATGTTTTCTTTTCAAGTGTTTGAAATAACAAAAGCTATAATTATTATTATCTTAATGAGGTATTTCAGGAATATTGCATATGAGTGTATGAAAAAAATTACATTTCTTGACATTCTTTTTGGTTAATAATGATTTTCACTTATAGAAGTGTTAGCATGCCAATGGTCTGCCCTTGAGGTACATGCTGACCTACATGATTAAGCTTTTCATAGTATAAAGGAAATATTTACATGGTATGAACAGGTTAAATTTAGAGTAAAAGGTTTTTATATTTAATTTTTTTAGGGTAATTTCTAGATTTTTTGAACTTTTTTTTTTGTGTGTAAATTTATCAAAATGTAAGAGCATTTGTGCATCCTTTTTTTTTTCTCAAACA
>CP092884.1:58175992-58197171 GCA_030710605.1 Cordylochernes scorpioides
TATATATATTGTTTTGAAAATAGAGCAATTCATATTTAATTCATTAGATAATAAGAAGACATATATTGGATTTAATAAAAGATTTATTTTGCCAATATTTCGACTGGTTGAACGCCAACCTTTATCAAGGCATTACATTTTTGTATACACAAACTCAGTGCCGCATAGTGTTATAATATCACAGTTGAAATCATTTAAAATACAGAGTAGGTGGGAGAAATTTGTGCATGAAAAAATATTATAAAAATTGCAATCAAATATGATATCATTATATATATAGTTGGCGTTCAGCCAGCCGAAATATTGGCAAAATAAATATTTTATTAAATCCAATATATGTCTTTTTATTATCTAATATATATAATCATAAAGGGTATTTCTTAAGACTTTATACTGCAATGAAAAAAATATTTGTGAAAAGGGAGTTGAACTCTACCAGCGGTTTCACCACTGATGAGCAATGACCTACCTTCTTTTCAATGTGTGTGACATATCTCAAGTATTCCAAGACTAGCCGAACGACCCGGGCAACGCCCGTGTTTTACCCGATTGAATGTTTTTATTCAAATAATATTTGTTACAATTATAAATTGGCGCCTTAAATAAATGCATATATTAGTTAATAACTATAGCCTATGTGTTTTATCTGTCTATGTACTGTTGGCTTCCGTAGGCGTCTCTTACTGGGAAAAAGAAAGAGAGGATTCCATTTGGTTATTAACTAACATATGCATTTATTTAAGGAGCGACCCGCTCCAACACAATAGTTACAAAAACGAAAAGACGAGTGGGGGAGGGGGGGGCAAAGGTGGCGTGATCGTAGCCAACCAATAGGAGAGCGCCATTCCAAAAAAAAAAGCAAACGATGACAGAGATGAAAACTGAAGAATTGATGACACTCGTAACTGTATATAGAATAATCATGGTGGGTAGTCGTCGACTGATTCTACTGTAAGTGCACCACATGTCTATGTCATTACACTTGCTTTTTAGAGATCTGACAATTGATATTAATATTATGTAAGAAATGGAAACATCAAAGCGCGAATTTTTCTTTTTAAACATAAAACAAACTTCTACTGTCCTTACTGCAATGAAAAAATATATATTGGGAGGGCTTGGCTCATCAGTGGTGAACTCTCCCATCAGTTTCGCCAATTTAATCTACCAGCTTTTTAGAGCTCTAATACTGTATTGGACGATTCTGCTTATATATGCTACAATGAAGGGTGGAATCTTAGTATTGGCATTCAAGCAAACTATGGATATAGGTTTTTAGGACAGTAGGAATTATCTTTAAATTCATCGCAGTAAGGACAGTATGTTTTATATGTAAACTAGCGGACGTACCCGGCTTCGCCCGGGTTTTACCCGAGTAAAGGTTTGTCTAACGAATCTCTCGATAAAGTGAACATTTTTTCCCGGTCCCTTCAAAAATACTCGATAAGTTGAATAAAATAAATATTAATTGGTTCCCTCGGTAATTGGAAGTTAAAGGAATAGTATCTTGCCTTGGAATTGTATCATTATTCTTGTCTCAAATAAATTGCCGTGTCATCCTGAATTTTGTCTTTCCTAATTTTCTACATTACAAAATCATCGTATCATCATGATAATATTTAGAGCAGATTGTTGAATTATAACAGATAAATTAGAATATTTATCTTGATTATTTTAAAGCGAAAAGTTATTTCAAAAATGTTATTTGCTAGAAACCTTCCCAGTACTATACTAAATAACTTCCCAAAGTTTCATGGCGTTCCAATGAGTGGTTTGGTCAGGCATAAAGGACAAACAGACACACATACATTCATTTTTATATATATAGAAGATACATTCGTTCTTTAATTCTTCCATTTCTTATGTATATATGGTGCGCGTTATTGCCTCATAATTAACATATAAATTATTGTTTTAAAAAATAGTACAAAAGTGAAAGGGATCAGGTGAATAAATTAAGAAAAAGGCATCTACTGATCGTGCAACTAAAAGTTACTGATGGCTTGCACCATCTTTCGGAATAAATATACACTATTCGTTGATTTTTAATCATTCCAGAATTGGCCAAATACACATTCTTGATTAATCAAGAAAAGCTCATTACGTACTACCCGTTTCATGATTTTTCAAAATGCCTGAATGAACAGTTTTTCTTTTTTTTGGTCGTTAAGTTACAGCTTGTGTGTTGCATCACTCTGACGAGAGCCAACAGCCCGAAACGCGTACGTGGTTAGCTTTTCTTTATTAATCACGGATAGGTGTTTGTCTAATTCTGAAATAATTTGAAAAATAAACGAGAATAGTTTATATTTATTCCGATAGATGGCGCAAGCTATCAGCAACTTTGAGTTGCACGTTTAGGATATGTATTTTTCATAATTTATATATTCTGTTATCTAGATATCACACACCACTACGGGGGGGAGAAGTCCGACCACACCTCCCTGCGGTCCCCCCTGGACCCTTGGAATATTCGACCAAATTCTGGTTCGTTTTCAAGGTGACTAACGTGGCAACGGCACCCATTTTCCAATGAAGAGCAAGATAGTGGACATTGCTGCTGCTGCTGTGATAGAGATGCATGGAGACATCTGAGACTCTTCATTGGACACGACAACAACAACAATACAGTATACACACCCAAGATAGAGAACGACTGCTGTGATAGAGATGTACGGAGACATCTGAGGCTCTTCATTGGACACGACAACAACAACAATACAGTATACACACCCAAGATAGAGAACGACTGCTGTGATAGAGATGTACGGAGACATATTAGGCTCTTCATTGGACACGACAACAACAACAATACACCACTACAATGTCATACAACCTGGGCAACAACATGGAGAGAAAGAGTTGTAAAGGAAAATGAGAGAAAATTCCCCCAATAGCCCCCAAAACAGTGTTAGCAAGGTTTAGTTATAGATTTTAGCTAATATTGGGTAGCAACTACACAATGGTTAGCTCATTAACGTGCCTTCGATCTGCCTCGGGATTAATATTGCTCTCGCTCGATACAAGCCCTCTCTTTTGGCTGGAAATTAGAGTTTGATGAAGGAGTTCAGCTCGAAAGTTTTGTTTGATTGACTCTCCAAACAAATTTATTAAGATTCTATCATTGGCTGCCGATTTATCATTTAGCATGCCTCTGTGGCAAAGAACTGTATATCGAAATTTTATTGATAAACTTATCCATATGTATATTATATATGCTGCCAATCTTTTAAGAGGCTTTATTTTTTAAAAGGTATGACTCTATGATAAAGAATTGTAGGAATGTCTTTATTTTTACGAACTTTCGGTGAATATCCTTTACCCTTGTCAGGTGCATAACAAATTAAACAGGATTGTCGTCAAGCCCCCCGCGGTGTCTATTCTAATATAAGTATGAATCCTGACCATGCAGCACCCATCTTTAAAGTGAAAAATAATTTTATTGCGAAAGTATTTTTATAACCAAAGCCAAAGTGTTTTTAGGGAGAGGTGTCCTCTTACCGGAGAGTTGCTAAATACAGTAGAACCTCCCTGTAAAGGACACCTAATTGCAGAGTCAAAGTATCTTTTAGGGAGAGGTGTCCTCTTACCGGAGAGTTGCTAAATACAGTATAACCTCCCTGTAAAGGACAACACCTAATTGCAGAGTCAAAGTATCTTTTAGGGAGAGGTGTCCTTTTACCGGAGAGTGCTAAATACAGTAGAACCTCCCTGTAAAAGACACCTAATTGCAGAGTCAAAGTATCTTTTAGGGAGAGATGTTCTCTTACCGGAGAGTTGCTAAATACAGTAGAACCTCCCTGTAAAGGACACCTAATTGCAGAGTCAAAGCATCTTTTAGGGAGAGGTGTCCTTTTACCGGAGAGTGGCTAAATACAGTATAACCTCCCTGTAAAGGACACTTAATTGCAGAGTCAAAGTATCTTTTAGGGAGAGGTTGCCCCTTACCGGAGAGTTGCTAAATACAGTAGAACCTCCCTGTAAAGGACAGCACCTAATTGCAGAGTCAAAGTATTTTTAGGGAGAGGTGTTCTCTTACCGGAGAGTTGCTAAATACATTAGAACCTCCCTGTAAAGGACAAGACCTAATTGCAGAGTCAAAGTATCTTTTAGGGAGAAGTTTCCTCTTACCGGAGAATTGCTAAATAGTAAAAATGGTAATTTTGCAAATGAAAACTGTCCTTTATAGAGAGATGTCCTCTAGCGCGGGTGTCCCCTTATGGAGGTTCTACTGTATTTATTAATATTCTATTATACGCGCCTGATGAAAAAAAGAAAGATTCATATAGACCATTCGAGAAACTAAAAAACAAAAATTTGCATATATAATATTAATGGCACAGCAATAGTTCTCATTTATACCATTAGGGGGCAGCACTGGTAGGGCTAATAAATAAATGTGTTTGCTTGTTTTACAGTTGAACAATGCTTTTTGTTTGTGAAATTAAAAATTATTAAACTGATTTGGTGCCTTAACAAAGCGTGAATGAAATTCATATGGGTAATACCTGGGCGAAACCGGGTCCATTTGGCTAGTATGCAAATATAGCATAATGTTGCGAAATTTTGATATTCATATGGCACCTCTCCCTTTAAAAAATGCATTTTGTTCTATCAAACCAGTACATAACGTAAATGTGATAGAAAATGAGCCACACCACCAGATTTCGTAAATTAGGACAAAAACCAACCATGGCCCTCATATATATAATTGGTATATACATATATAGCAAAATATAAAAACAAAACAAATTTTTAGAAAATGTATTACATATAGCAATATATGACTGAAAAGAAAATTAAAATGTAGTTTCATATCTATATAAATAAATATACAGGGTGATCCAAAAGTCCCGCACAACTTTAAAAATTAATAACTCCGCGAATATTTGCGCTAAAGCAATTCGGTAAACACCATTGTGTTCAGGATGCAATGGGATTTTTTATGGCAATAATGAAAAATTCGAAATTGATTTTAGTTACAACTTTATTCACTATATGGCGCCCTACCAGAATCAGCGATTCAGCGGCCAAATTGTTTGATAAATTGAAAAATATAACTGAACGACACGTATTTTTACTTTTTGAATACCAGGAAAGAACCCTAATAATATCAAATGATAAATTAATAAAACACCATTTCGCCAAAAGTTAGAAGAAATGGTTAACGATTTTTAAATACAATCTGAGATATGTAAAATAGGTATATGCAAATTAAAACATGTAGCAAAAAAAAAAAACTGATATTTTAGATGCGGTTGCTGGAATCCTCTCAGCTATTTATATTTCGAAAATAATAATTTTCTATTTTTTAAAATTCAACTCTCTCTCAGAATCGATTATATTTATTTTAATTCATTTGAAAAATATTTATCTATCTCTGATGATTTATTTTACTCTGAAATGCCGTTGTTGTTTTTGTCGTGTCCAATAAAGAGCCTCAGATTCTTTTCGTTTGGCCAACAAAAAATGTCCAATTTATATACACATATATTCTTACATAATGAGACTTTAAAGAATGCAAATAATCTTCATCTATTTACATACACAACACATCTCCCCCTTAATAATACTCCAGTCGGTCTAGGGTTTTCCTGGCTCTCTGAGGTCTAGGACTGCGGACGGGCACTTGCACAGCGGCAGCCTCCGGTTTAGGAGTGCAAGAGGGCACGTGCACAGCAACAGGCCCTGGTATAGGAGTGCAAGAGGGTACGTGCACAGAAGCAGTCTCCTCCTTGTTTCCTGATGTAACCTCTGGAACCTCCTCTTCACTTTATTTCTGACTTCCACCTACAGGCCTTTCTCCTGATGTTCGAGGAAGCATCAAATTTCTTGTCTCCACTTGTTTCTTTCTCACGGGTCGCAATTGATTGATATGCCTCTTATACACGACGCCCTCGCAACTTAAAAGGTAGTGACGGTAGCTCAATAATTCCAAATACCTTTTTACCGTTTAGGTCCAGTTGCATAGTTGCGGAAATAAACCTCGCAACCTGTAGTAAAACTGCTCCTGCCTTCTTACGGCCTCATGAAATACCTCTCGTGGATTTCTCATCTTGGTATTAAATTCGAGAATCCTGATCTTAAACTTCTCTTCATTAGCAGTTCCGCCGGGGAATTCCTTTATTACAGTTTGGGGGAATGCTCTATGAGCAAATAGGAAACTTTGTAGTTTCGTCTCTATATCATCCTTCCCATTATTCTTTCTCAAAAGGTTTTTAAACTCTCTTACATATCTCTCAGCTAAACCATTTGTACTAGGATTATACGGACTGGTCATAGTGTGCCGTATACCATTCATTTTGGTAAATTGCTCGAATTCACCGGAGACAAACTGTCTTCCGTTATCTGTAACAAAATATTAGGGCAATCCAATTCTGGCGAGAATTTCTCTAAGATGACTTATAATCGTTTTTCTGGTAATATCTTTGATGATAAAAATTTCTATCCACTTTGAGTATGCGTCCACGAGAACCAAAAACATTCTTCCCATGAACGGACCCGCTAGATCAAGATTAAGTCAATGCCACGGTTTTTCGGGCCAAGTCCATTCCGAGATGGTAGCCGGGGGCATGCTTGCCGATTCTTGGCATACTCTACATTCTCTAGTTAACTCTTTGATGTTACTGTCTATGCCTGGCCACCAGAAAATACCGTCTGACAATCATCTTCATTTTAACAATCCCCATGTGTATTTCATGCAAGTCATTTAAAATTAAAGATATTAATTTTTGGGGAATTACCACTCTTTCACGCCATTGAAAACAATCAAACTCCAAACTTAATTCCTCATTGATCTTATAATAAGGAGCTAGTGGGTTTTCCCTCAGTACCCTTGTGAATTTCCACACAGTTGCCTTCTCTAACATTCCTTAATACTATAGACAGTATTTTATCTCGGGACGTCTCATATGCCACCTCCCTAAAAGAGAACGGTACCTCATTCAACTTCCTGAGAAGAAGTACCTGGTCTTCATCAAGAAACTCCCTGACACTCGATTCTAAAGGAAGACGTGACAATGCATCAACATTGAAATTATCACTACTTTTTCGAAACTCCTCAGTATAATTAAATGCAGCTAATTTTAAGGACCATCTTTTAATTCTGGATGCTGCACATATGGGAATTGGTTTCTGAGGTGAAAATATATGAATTAAGGGTCGGTTGTCTGTGACTAATACGAATTTTCGTCCCAGTAAGTATTGTCTTGATTTCTCATCGCCATAAGTTATGCTCAACGCTTCCTTTTCTAGTTGAGAGTACCGTTTTTCCGCTTCAGTTATTGTTCTAGAAGCAAAAGCTATAGGGCATTCTTCCTTTCTATCATTTCTATGACTCAGAATTACGCCTAGTCCATAGTCCATTAATAATGATTTACATTTTTTAAATAACATTCGATATTTTTCGTTCAATTCCATCTACAATTTTTATTCAAAAGTTGATAGAATAGCGCTAAAATGTTTGCTATATTCTTTATGAATCTATAATAATAAATTAAGAGTCCTATGAAAGATCTCAATTGCGAAACATTCTTCAGGTTCAGGCGCCTCGATCACTGCTTTAATTTTATTTTCTAAGGGATGCAGTCCATATTTATCCATTTTAAACCCTAAAAATTCCACCGATTTCTTTTTAAATTTACATTTATATCTGTTTAACTTTAAACCTTTTTCTAGCAATCATCTAAACACTAGATCCAACTTTTGTTCATGATCTTTAAAGTCTTTTCCTGCAACCAAAATATCATCTATGTAGCAGGCCACACCTGGCAAATCAGAAAAAAGACCTTCCATAATCCTCTGAAATTTATTTGGTGCTACCGCTACGTCATATGGTAGTCTTTTATAAGAAAACAACCTCTTTGTTGTGTTTATATCAACAACAGCTTTGGCTTCTTCCGCTAATATTACTTGTAAGTAAGCCTGTGATAGGTCTAGAGTCAAAGTACGGTGCTTGTAGATAATTTTGAAAAGATCTCATCGATCGATGGAATGGGATACCTATCTAATTCTATTGCTTTATTAGCTGTACATCTAAAATCACCACATATCCTTACACTAACATCCTTTTTTGATGCCGGTACTATTGGAGCGGTCCAATATGCATGAACTATAGGTTATAAAATGCAAGAATTCACTAAACGATCAATTTCATTCTCTACTTTGTTTTTTGGAGAGAAAGGTAAACTTCTGGCCTTACAAAACACAGGAGTCACATCCTTTTTTAAATTAAAATTTATTCTAACGTCCTTTAGACAGCCCAAATCTTTGTTAAACAAATCTGCATACCTATCCATCAAATTTTTATATATTTAAATATATTTGTTTCAACCCGGGCTGGAGGAGGTGTTTCACCTAAAGGCAACAACCCGTTGTACCTCACTCCGCCGTCTATAGAGGACTGTATAGTTGAGTTTCCTTTTGATGGGAAGATCCGAACTGCTGGCCGACCTAAGGGATGAGGGAGGCTCTATTCTTACGGAGGATGCAGCACCTCGCACACGGGAGTATTGACTAACAAGGATGAGGCTGACACGATTAACTGGTAACTCACAACTACTTTATTTTACATCACAATATATACAATTTAAAATAGGCACGTGACCAGACGTCCGTGGTCAAATCCAATTAAAACAACAAAAGAATAATAAATTAAAAATAGAATAAATATATAACAAAATCCAACATATTTCTATTATATTCATTATTTAAAATCTTAATGCTAAACAATATAGAATAATCAAGTTTCAACTGTTTAAGCCATTCTCTTCCTAATAAAATTACCTGGATTTTTTCATTTACAACTATTAATCGTAAATATTGGTTGGCTTCTTTTACAAAAACATTTCTTTTATCTATAATCTCTATTGATTTACCACAAAAGGATTTTAATCTTAAATTTGTTGGAAATATTATTTTACCTTGCCTTAAAATATTCTTTCGTAACTGGACTTCCTGTATCTATTGTAAAGCACAAAGAATAATCATCTACTGTTAAATTTATTGTGGCATCAGTTTCGCCCTGTACAGAATATATAGAGTCCTCTTGTACAAATTTACATCCCCACATTCTTTTACTAGCTTTGCAGACCCTACTTAAATGACCCAGTTTATTACATTTTAAAACAAGTCTTTGTTCTATGAGATAAAACAGATGCCACGTGTGAATGTCTTTCACCACATCTATAACACACTATTTTGCCTTTGCCACTTTGCCTGAAAGGCCTATACTGCGCCGTACTATTATTGTAGTCGCCCTTTTTATCCTTTCAATTCACAGGGGATATCTTGACCACTAATTTATCTTGTAATTCTCTTGTATTTATCTCCGCCAATTCGAACGAGATCGCCACTGCAAAAACTTTATCCAGGGTGACATCGTCGTCCTCTTGTAGTAGCTTCTTTTGCAGGATTTCCGACTTGATTCCAGCCACAAAACGGTCTCGCATCATGGTTCCCAACATATCGACGAAATTACAATTTATTGCCAAATTTTTCAATTCTCTAAGATATTCCGAAATTGATTCTCCTTCCTGTTGAATTCTCTTTAAAAATCTGCATAGCTTTGGTATCACTTTCTTCTTTGGATCCAAATGCAGCTTAATTCTTTGAATGATAGTATCATAGGGTTGATCTTTCATTAGACCAGGAAGAAAATGTTGTTTCCCTGCTTCAAAGTTTCAGAATCTGGTAGCGAGGTAAAAATCAGCACTTTAATCTCCTTCTTCAGATGCCAAAAAGAAAGCCTCAATTTTTTGTACAAAAAGATCGAAGTGTCCTCCACTGGGCTATAGCAGCTAAAAGGTATTATTAACTTTGAACTTGTCATGATGATCTTTTATACTCCTTTGTTTTCTTGATTCAGATAGTTTAAAAGATGTAATCTTAACCCATTTTCTTATTTTTCCTCTCCATAATCCGAGAGTCAGATTTGTTTAAAAGTTGTAGTTGTTATACTTGCATAGGCGCCGTTTTCCTCAGCTTTTTACTGGCTCTGTAGATCGCGCATCCTCGTCGCCACTTTTGTTGTGTCGTAATTAGACGTACAAGAGCTCAAACTTGACCATGGCCAACAACAAATGTCCAATTTATATATACATATATTTTTACATAATGAGGCTTTAAATAATACAAATACTATTCATCTATTCACATAAACAACAGTTAATATATAGCGAGAAGAGTAGAGGACTGAGCACAGATCCCTGAGGTACACCAGCCCATGTTCTTCGGTCCTTGGAAAATGTTCCATTGACCCGAACCTTTATCCTTCTTCCCCTTAAGAAGTCTGCAATTCAGATTGAGTTTTCCTCTTACTCCTATGTTGTGCAGCCTTTCAAATAATTTCTACACTCGAACAAAAGCTGAGGTCATATCCAGGAATACGGCCGCTGTCTTCTTTGGCGGTTTTTCCTAGAAATCTATTATTGATTGACAGAAGTAGAACAGTTTATCAGTTGTACAGTGTCTGGATCTTTAGGCAGTTTGGTAGAAGTTTATTTTATTATTGTTAGTGAGCCAGACTATGAGCCTAGAGTGGATAATTCATTCTGTTATTTTACAAAGTATGCTTGTAAGAGCAATTGGCCGATAGTTCTTGCATTCCTTAGCATCTTTGTTTGGTTTCAGTATTGGCACTATAATTGATATCTTCCAATTCTTTGGTAGTTTACGAGTTTGCCATGAAATGTTAAGTATTCGTAGGAGTTGATTTTTAGCTTCGTCTCCAAAGTGTTTAATCATTTAACCAAAGATTAGAGCATCTCCAGGTGACATCTTGGATTTAACTTTCCTATTGATGAATTTAGCTCATTCAGTGTGAAGTCTCTCGAGTAAATATCTTGTTGATGGTAATTTCTTGCTTGTTTAACTAACTTGTTTATATTATTTTTTAGAGTCCTGCCTTCATTCGTATATCTGAGTCTGGAAGTGCTTGAAAGATATTCAGAAATTATGTCAGCCATCAGTTTGTTCGTTCAGGCTGTTCATATCGGTTAGAGTATTGGATGATTAGTGTTGGTTTTGAGTTTTATAACACTAATTATATTCCAGTGATGGCTTTCCTTTTTTGGATCCATTTTCTTTGCAGAATTCTGCCCATTTTTCTTGTTTGAATATCCAAATTTCTTTGTCTTATTTTGTGACTAATTTCAATGAGTACCTTTATTATTTATTCTGTTTTATTTGTCTTAAGAAGTTCATTTTTATTGTCTCTCTCTGCAATCATTGCCTCGATATTGTGGTCCTTCCAGTAAAGTATTCACAGGTCTTTACGTCTACCTATAGGTATCGATACTTTTGCAACTTTGGATATGTTCAAAGAGAATTTTACCAAGTTTTTGTCAATCGTTCTGTGATTTAATTCTTCGTTGCACAGTTCTTCAAGCTTTTCTGTAATTTTTTTTCCAGTGTTCTTTTATTCTGTTGAAACTTCTCAATTTTGAATTTTAGGGTTGTTAAAATTGGTCTGTGGTCACTGATTGCACTTTTCAGAATTTTCCATTGTGTTGTGGGTGCGATGTTGTAATTTATCGCTGTGATGTCTATTGCGGATTCTGTGCCTGTGGACTTGGATAGATAGGTGTTCTTTTCGTTATTTAACGGCGTGAGGTCGAGGTCGGTTAGCATGTCCTCAACCTGCTGACCGTTGTTATCCTGGACAGGTGATCCCCAAGTTGGTCTTTAGGCGTTAAAATCACCAAGTATGATTGCGATATCCGAAGACGCTTCACTTAATGTCTCTATCAGGCCTGTATTGATGCTAGTATTATCGTGATGATAAACATTTATGATTGGAATTGTTTTATCTGTAAGATAGATTTCTATTGCCTGAGCTTCTGTCGTGCTTTCTCTAGGCTTACTCTGATTATAGGCGATTTCCTTAAATTTGATTTCTAGAGTTTTAATCAAAACGGCAAGTCCTCCTCCGAATTTTTCCGGTCTGTCCATTCGTAGTGTTGTATAATCTTTGATATTGAATCTCAGATTCTGATTCGATTTTGTCTCCTGAGGACAATCAATATGTACATTGTTGTCATAGAGAAGACAAGTCAGCTCTTTATTTTCCTCTTGGTACCATTTATATTGAGTTGTAGTAGATTGAATTGTGTCCTCGTAGTATATTTCTCATCATGAGCTCGAGCTGCAGCTCCTGACGCGGCGGTTACCCCGGACGCGGTAGCATTACTGGAGATATCAGTTTTGCTCTTCATTTGAAAATGGGTGCCGTTGCAACGTTAGTCATCTTGGAAACGAACCAGAATTTGGTCAAATATTCCAAGGGTCCAGGGGGGACCGCAAGGAGGTGTGGTCGAACTTCTCCCCTTCCCCCTGGAATGCCGTCACCACAGGATAAAGCACTCTTGGTAATTTGTTTTAATTGTGATTCAAAATCTGCCAATGAAGCTTTACGAGCGTTTCGTTCCTTTAAAGATATTCGAAGCGGTAAAGGACCAATGAGTTGCTACTCTCTAAAGCGATTGATTAAAGGTTTTGAGGAAACTGGATCTCTGGAAGCAAAACCTCGGAGTGGAAGACCATCGACATGCAGGTCAGTGGCTGTTACGGTTTTGCAGAATGCTGAAGCTATTGAAACGTTATCTACGTATGGAGAAGTAAGTGCTAGACAAGTTTCTCGACAAACGGGAATTTCGTATCGAACAGTTTGGAGAGAACACACATTTAGAATTTTTCTATAAAAATATCCTAACAAAATTAAGTTTCCACGAGTTGAAAGTCAGCGATTTTGAGAAGCGTCAAGAATTCGCTGCATGGGTTTTCCGGCAAATTGATATTGATGAAAACTGACTGTCAAATGTTCTAAGAACAGATGATGCTCACTTTTATCTAAAGGGAGAATTTAACATTCAAAACTGCCTCATTTTGGCAACAGAAAACCCTAGGATTTTTACAGAAATACCACTTCATCAGCACAGAGTTACAGTTTTGTGTGGGTTACTTCTTCTTTTATTATTGGGCCATTTTTCTTTGAAAAAATCAATGGAAGAACTTTTAAAACCGTTTTTGTAACTGGTGAACGTTATGTTCAACTTTTGAGAGAAAAGGTTATTCCCATATTGCAGGACAGACAAGTACTAAGCGAAATAAGATTCTTGCAAGATGGAGGACCTCCTCATATCTCCCGCGGTGCCAAACAATTGCTGAAGGATACGTTCGGTGGAATTCGTTGATAAGTCGCCACTTTATATACCAGTGGCCCCCAATATCACCAGACTTGACGCCTTACAATTTCGGTTATGGGGGTACATTAAGTCGCGTTTTTATCGATGCCGGCCTACCACATTGGCCATGTTGAATGCTTCTATCAGATGGCACGTTTTATAAATTTCAACTATTTAATTGTGACCATTCTGTCATCTATCGTCTGCAGGCGGTGTTTGAGAATGAAGGGCGCCACATTGAGCAAGGATTGTGACCTAATACAAGAGAGAAGGCAGTTACCTCATGTGTTATATTTTGCAGCTCTTTGTTTTGGGTTATGGGAATAATAAATGCTGTCCTCACATCTTGACTCTTTTTTTTTTTCTGTAAACAGTAATTTTTTGTTTGTCATTTGCCCACATTTTATATTATGTCGTGCAGGCCAAAGTGTTATAACTTCTCGAATAACACTGGTATACACAATTTTACCCCTTATGTTTAGTTTATCGCGTTTCGCTCATTAGAAGAAATAGCATAAGGAATAATCTCTGTACCCCCCCCCCCCCCCCCCCAACTTTTGATGTTTTGCGCAAAAAATAATACAAAATGATTTTACTACCACGTTTTTCAACGTAAAAGGTCGATTTAAAAATGATTTTTTTTTGAGGGGATACATTTTCAAAATTATGTACAGTATAATAAACAATGATAACATTTGACAAACCCATAGGATATTTGGAATAAAGTACGACAAATATATTTTGTCACTCCCCTCTATATTTCATTTTTGGATCATGACAAATATCCAGTTAAATAGTCAAGTGTCGACAATTAGTCAAGAAACTATACATTCCTTATAGCACGAAATCCTATTTGTAGTGCCATCATAATTTTTGGTACTATATTAACATTTCAAAAATCGTGTATTGATATCAGTAGTTATTTTCAAACATTCAATTTATTTCACAAAACTCCATCTAAAATATAAATATTTTTTGCTACATGTTTTAATTTGCATATACCTATTTTACATATCTCAGATTGTATTTAAAAATCGTCAACCAATTCTTCTAACTTTTGGCGAAATGGTGTTTTATTAATTTATCATTTGATATTATTAGGGTTCTTCCCTGGTATTCAAAAAGGAAAAATACCTGTCGTTCAGTTATATTTTTCAATTTATCAAACAATTTGGCCGCTGAATCTCTGATTCTGGTAGAGCGCCATCTAGTGAATAAAGTTGTAACTAAAATCAATTTCGAATTTTTCATTATTTGCCATAAAAAATCCCATTGCATCCTGAACACAATGGTGTTTACCGCATTTCTCTAGCGCAAATATTCGCGGAGTTATTAATTTTTAAAGTTGTGCGGGACTTTTGGATCACCCTGTATATTTATCGTGTATATATGCTATTGAAAATAAAACTTCTCAAACCTTAAATATAAGGATTTAACTATTTCTCTTTACTCTTTTACCAAACAATTTTACTTTCTCCATATATGCATAATTACATACTGTCATATATATATTTCAGCAAAACCACAGCGCTATATTATTATTCTATTTGAAGCGAGCTATATAAATAGATGGAAAAAGAGATAAAAAAGAAAACACCACAGAAGCCTACACACGTAATTCAGCGGATTTCCCAAATGTTTTCAATTCAGAGAAAAGGCTTAGCGGGCTATTGGGCGACATGTCGCCAGGATTTGGTGACATTTGTCTATGGACATCCCGTCTCTCCATGTTACTGGCATATTATAGGTCTTTATTTCCAAATGGCAATATATTTTCATTGCCCTTCCAAAGGTTTAGCATTAAATCTAAAATATAAGAAAGGGTTAATGAAATATAGTTTATCACGAAATTAAGTATGCAACTTGTAAGCAATATGTAAATAAGAAAATAAATAAAAAGTATGCAAATACCCAACTATGCAAATCATCCACCCTATAAATCATCCGCCCTTGGGAGGGCCTGGCTCATCAGTGGTGAACCCTTCCAGTGGTTTCGCCAGCCCGCTACACAAGAAGTACACATACCAACTGTCCTAGTTAGGAAATATAGTCTATGTTTCTTTAATTGAAGTCCCATGTAGAGGAGAGAGCGATTTTTCACTTGAAGATATTTGCACACATTTCTAATTTAAATTATATTGATTGTGGGAAAAATTGCTAATAATTTTAAATAAGATAGAGTTGAATTCGTATTGCAACCTGAATATGTAGGGGGCAGGTTGATGGAGAACACGGAGGAAAATTAATTGTAACTCAGGCGGGGAAGGTGCTGATCACATGTTGCAACAGGTCGATTTAGAGAAGATCTCTAGAGGAATGTACAGGAGAGCTTGGGGAAAGGGAGAGTTGGCATGGTGGGGAGTGGCAGTTCAGTGTGGGGAGCAGGGAGAGCCAGAACACTTGGGGCAACAGGGCCCTAGGAAAGCAGGCCGAGTGGACATGCAGGGCTCCGTTACCAGGAAGGTAGCGGTGTAGGGCAGACAGACCGGCTGTGGGTGGGGGCAACAAGACGGGGGACCCAGGGGTCGGACATCTTGGCACCGATTCTCCATCTTCACTTCCCGTCAACTTATCCCTCACTGCTTGCCGCTTATTTCTGGAGGTGGTTAGTTCCTAGGTTACCTCGCAAATTATAAGGCTTTAATTAAAAAGACATATATTGGATCAAAATATGATTTATTTTACCAATATTTAATTGGTATTCACCTATATTATCAACCTTTATCAAGGTGTTATAACATATTTAAGGACACACATTAATATGTTATAACACCTTGATAAAGGTTGGCGTTCAGCCAACTGAAATATTGGTAAAATAAATTATATTTTGATCCAATATATGCCTTTTTAATTAAAGATTTATTTATGGATTACTCTATTATCAAAAAATATTATAAGGCTATAACAAGTCATCTCTATAATAAATTAAGCTATTAAACATGAATATTTCTTTTTTTTTAATAAAACAAACTTTTTATTGTCCTAACTGCGATGTAAATAAGTGTTGGGATGACCTAGCTCATCAGTGGTAAACCCTCCTAGCGGTTTCGCCAGTTTAATCCACCAGACCGCTTTTTAGAGCTGTAATACTGTATTGGACGATTCTTCTGGTATATGTGACAGTGAAGGGTGGAATTTTAGTTATGGCATTTAGACAAATTATGGACAAGTAGAATTACATTAGGTTAATACTGATGTTGTAGCTTATTCCTTATCACCGCTAGTATTTTTTTACTGGCGTGATGAACAGTGGATCGTTCTGATGTATAATCAAAGGGAGAGGTGCCTTTTTTGATATATATATATATATATATAGTGTAGAAACTATATAACAAAATTATAACAGTGATTCTAATTTTAAAAACTTAAGGAGCAAACTGATAATAATGATAACTTATATCAGTTAGATTTGATTAGATTAGCAAGCTAAATCTAAATTAATTATAATAATAAATAGTTATTTAATTTTATAGTCCAGTTTTGTATTAAGATTATCTTCACTATTATGATCATTTAAATACAAATTATAAAATTTGTAAAATGTTATTAATTTGTAGATAGAGAGAGAAAAAAAAAATCCTTTACTTCTATTACATCCTCAAGTTAATTATATATTTATAATTAATAACAATAAAAAAAATTAACAAAGTAACGTCTATTACATCGGCTTTTACACGTCATTCAGACATACTCTAATCCTATATATAGAATAATCGAAGAGATAATATATATAATAGTTAGAAAAAAGAGAGAAAGACAGAACCATGCACTTTTAATCAAACTAATAATAAGGAAAAAAAAAAAAAAGAGTTTTATAAAGAAGGTAGATAATATTGTTAGTATATATATATATATTTTTTTATGATTTTATATTTTATCCTTTTTTTTTTTTTAAAAAGATTTTTAAAGGTTTTTTTATTTTATAATATGATTATAAATAGTTGTATTTAGTAAAATATCTATAGTATGAATTAACATTTGTTATAAGTTTGGATATTATGTTTTGAAACCCTAATGGTAGACCAGACATACACAAAAAACTTTAAATTGAAATAAATTGGAAAAAGAGATCTGCTGGAACGGGGATCATCAGATAAAATTCCAGCGACATTTCAACCCCTTATTCAACCCCTATTCAAACCCTAAATACAACTATTTATAATCATATTATAAAATAAAAAAACCTTTTAAAATCTTTTTAAAAAAAAAAAAAGGATAAAATATAAAATCATAAAAAAATATATATATATATACTAACAATATTATCTACCTTCTTTATAAAACTCTTTTTTTTTTTTCCTTATTATTAGTTTGATTAAAAGTGCATGGTTCTGTCTTTCTCTCTTTTTTCTAACTATTATATATATTATCTCTTCGATTATTCTATATATAGGATTAGAGTATGTCTGAATGACGTGTAAAAGCCGATGTAATAGACGTTACTTTGTTAATTTTTTTTATTGTTATTAATTATAAATATATAATTAACTTGAGGATGTAATAGAAGTAAAGGATTTTTTTTTTTCTCTCTCTATCTACAAATTAATAACATTTTACAAATTTTATAATTTGTATTTAAATGATCATAATAGTGAAGATAATCTTAATACAAAACTGGACTATAAAATTAAATAACTATTTATTATTATATATATATATATATATATATATATATATATGACCCGGCTTCGCCCGAGAATTCCCCCGATTGCAATTTCCTACATACTGAAAGTACATCAATAATAAATATTAGAAGTGCCATAGAATAGCAATACAGAAGTAACACATTAACTACAGGAAAAAAGTGTGTGTGATGGCAAAAATTGTATTATATTAGTGTTTAGGTATTTGATTTAATTAATATAGTTGATATTATAATATATATTTATATTATATATAATATAAATGAGTTTTTAAAATTGTAAAAAAAAAATGCATCGGCCGGAAATCGAACCCAGGCCGCTCGCGTGGCAGGCGAGCATTCTACCACTGAACCACCTATTCTTATTAAAAAAATGGCCATATTTGGGTATTCATTCCATTCCGGATTACTCCGCGTTAAAAAAAAAGGTTTTTCAAATGAAAAAAAGAAATAGACATCGGGGGAATTCTCGGGCGAAGCCGGGTCATACGTCTAGTATATATATATAACAACATGGACACCTCTCTCGTTAAAAATTCATTAAAATTATGCATTTTAAAGGGAGAGGTACCTCTTTTTGTACATGAATACTATCCTTCCTCAACTCTATTATTTATATGTATATATATGTATGTATATTATTGAAAATAGAGCAATCCATATTTGATTCATTAGATAATAAAAAGGCATATATTGGATTTAATAAAATATTTATTTGCCAAATTTCGATTGGCTGAACGCCAACTTTTATCAAGGCATTACATTTTTGTATACACAAACTCAGCGCCGCATAGTGTTATAATAGTGTTATAACACTATGCGGCGCTGAGTTTGTTTATACAAAAATGTAATGCCTTGATAAAAGTTGGCGTTCAGCCAATCGAAAATTGGCAAATAAATCTTTTATTAAATCCAATATATGCCTTTTTATTATCTAATGAATGTATATATGATCGTATTTGAATTATATTAATAATTAATTATCATTAATAGATCATTTACAAATCAGTAATAAAATAGGTTAAAAATTATAATTAATATAAAATATTCTTTAAAAATAAAAAATAAATGTGTCTAATATAAAGTAGGTAATTAAATAAAATATATTAGATCACTACGGATAGCTTCGGAGGTGATAGCTGAAAACTCTGTTAGCGTATCATATATACATATTTGCATATGATCCTTTTCTGTTGGCGCCCCACACAGATATCCCAAATGCAATAAAAAGTATTTCACCCAAATATATATAATCCTTTTTACGAGCAAGTTCTCTCTTTTGTCTTTTAAAATCCATTTCCAAAGAAAACTATATCAAATTGTGACCAAATTGAGTCAGAGTTTATACCAATACAATAATAAACTGAGCTCAATAGAAAAATTGTTTTCTTTGGAGGTATTAAAAAAACAGGGAGCGGTTTTTTACATTTGTGGAATAAAATAACCCGGGTGAGGATTTATTTAATCTACACTAACTCAATGATCCGGGTTCTTTTTCAGAATGGATGTTTTCCCAATTGATTTAAATAAATATTAATTATTATAATATAAAGGACTGCGGTGTATGATTATAAAGTAATACTTAAAGCCTCCCCGCACAGTCCTTTATATTATATTTAAAAAAAGTTACTTTAAGTATTAGTTACGAACGGAAAAATACGTCCAGGGTAGCCTAGTGGACATGGCACCTGCCCGGTAAGCAGAAGGTTGTGGGTTCGATTCCCTCCCCTGGACACTTTTATTTTTCCGTTCGCCATTACTCTTCACATTTTCACCCTTTCATACGTCATCCAATCATATATAGACCATTACTCTTCATATATTCAACCTTTTCATACGTCATCCAAAAGTTAGAAATAGTACATATTTTTCTCTTTGAAATTAATATTGATTTTCACAAAAAAAGAAACTTATGCGGGGAGGCTTTAAGTATTAATTATTATGTTTATATTAGTAGTAATTATAGTAAAAAATTAATATATCATACGTTTAAATCGTATATGCAACTTTGTTTGATATTGGACCAATTTATATAGGGTTCGATGTGCTCATTTGTATCCTCGCCTACCTACTACACTCATGGACAAAACTTAAGTAAAAGGAAAGTATTTGATGTCGTCGGTCATCTGTTATAAATGTTTTATTCAGTGATTTTGGTGGAGTGAAATAACAACATATCGCTCTTTAGTATATATACATATATGGATTATCTATATATGTGTGTGTGAATTACATATATAAAATTATATTTCTTACAATATATATTTCATCACAATAATGTTGCCATACCATATTAAAGATTGAAAACTATTTTTTTTAAGGTTTTTAATCAATATTAAAAAGCTAATGATATGTTTAAAGAAGTAAATATTTATTTTTAATAATGTTTTTAATATTTCTATATTTTCCTTATATATCATCTCACAATAACATATTTGCATATCTACGCACCCTTATTTTATGCAACTCGAAGAGAGACGTGCCTAGAATTCAATATCAAATGTTAACTACACCGAGGAATGTCTCCAGCTAAATCTAGATATATCTCTCGTTATATATGTATTTCTAGTAATTAAACTTTTTGTAATTATCTCATATTATATATTTAGATATATATATATATATCTAGAGAGAATATTCAAAATAGCCTTTGATTTATTAAAAGCTTTCGAAATGTAAATTGCAATAAAATGCATATTTCAAATATATTTACATATTAACTTTGTCTCTAACGGTTGCTTTGATCTAAGCAAAAAGAAAATATTAATCCGAGTTCCATGTGACGTAATTAGGCAGAAATGAGCGAGTTGGAGAAAACTCTGTAGTAACTGCTGCGACCTGCATCGATTCCAGGCAGTTTCCCCGAATACATTTCCTCCTCGCCTGATGGATCACCCTGTGCTGGAATGTATTTACCAACAATCTATGCAACTTTATTTACACATATCTACATATACAACATGCTTACGTCTGTGTTGGAATGCATTTAGCAACAATCTCTGACTCTATTCAACTTTATTTACATATATCTACATATACAACATGCTTATGTCTGTGTTGGAATGTATTTACCAACAATCTATGCAACTTTATTTACACATATCTACATATACAACATGCTTACGTCTGTGTTGGAATACATTTACCAACGATCTCTGACTCTATTCAACTTTATTCACATATATCTACATATACAACATGCTTATGTCTCTGTTGGAATACATTTACCAACAATCTATGCAACTTTACTTGCACTTATCATCATATACAATGTTTTTATCTGTATTGTATTATATTTTCCAACAATATATGGCCCTATGCAACTTTATTTACACATATCTACATTCACAACATGC
>CP092884.1:58197271-58212058 GCA_030710605.1 Cordylochernes scorpioides
CAGACCTCTACAATATTTGACCTGTCTGATGACACACCGTATAGAAATAGGGCTGGCAGGAGTCAATGGCATAATTTCCACCCCAGAATACGGTAGCGATAACAGACATATTTGCACATTCAGGTTTGTTCCATATACGTTTCCAAAAATATTTGACCTATCCGTAGGCAACTTTAATGCAAAATACAGAGTTATTGTCGGAAGGAATTCCCTATCATAAGTTTAAACTCCAAAATATGCAAATTAACCCGATACATATAAGGTTAGGATATGAGAATTAGCTCAATAAGAGGCAAATTTGCATATCACATTTGCTCCGCATACCCTGGCGAAGTCGGGTTATGCAAGCAATGTTTGTAACTCCACCAGGTGAGCTAAATACTCGTGGATGCCTCAAAATTTTCTGGAAGAAGCACAGTAGTGCGTCTCATTTTATTGGTGGAAAAAGGCGCAAGCTTTCGAGCCCGACGTTCTTCTATTAGCTATGGATATATAACAAGGCTGAGATTTATATAAGGAGATCGAAAATTTGTCGGGTTATAATGATCCATAAAAACAAAGATAACTTCTACCGTTAAAATAAGCGTCAAAACTAGACGCCATCTATTGACCGTCTCCGTAAACTAGCGGAATCGGGTCGGTGACAAAGCCACAACACTAGATTTGACGTCTATTTTGACTGGAGAGGTGACCTTTATTTTTATAGGTCATTATCCTTCCGGAAAAAATTTCCATATCTATATTTTAGCCATAGATTTGACCTAGCCACTTTGCAAGCTAAACACCTCATTTGCAGATTGTGAATATTAATACATTAGATCTCTTGTGGGTCTCATGAAATAAAGTCCGCCCTGGGCTAAAGAAGGCCATTAGCCCGAAACCATGGTCTCTAGATGGACGCTTCTCAGTTTGCCAAAGCTGGTGTTGTGGCTTTGTCACCGACCCGAGGCCGCTAATTTATATGTTATATTATTTTTTGATAGGTGAAGGGTTATTCAAGTTTTTTCTTTCTCTTATATGCCAAACGAATAAATTATTTTTTTAAATTGTTACGCAGTAGAGATCTTCTTGAAAAAAAAAAAACATTTGTTCTAATAAAAGGTAAAATATTAATTTTCTACTTTAACGAACAATCGGTATTCTTATACTGAATTTTATATAATTTAAATATGAAAATGAAAAAAGCAATATACTTTATATTTATTGAATTAAACTTAAAAATAAACACTTTTTCTTTTAAATTTTTGATTCACATGATGAAAACTAAAAATTAAATTACAGAGAAATAATGGTAACTATTTAGATAATTTCGTTTTTTTCTTTGGTGTGCAACAATTCAAATTATTTTAAATTGAAAAATAATAAAATCCGCATTAACGAAACTAGGTGGGATTTACGTAGGTTTTAAATATTTATTTAGATGGAGTGGGAGAGAGCACACCCACACAAAATCCGAATTATTGAAAAATCCTCATTTTCGAGGTCCATGTATATATATATCCCTCTAAGGGAGAGGTTCCTCTTTTGGTACATGAATATTTGGTATTGACCGTCTCCGCAAACTAGCTGCCTCAGGTCGGTGACAAAGCCACAACAGTTTGCGGCGAAAGTCAATAGATGGCGTCTAGTTTTGACGTCTATTTTGACGGGAGAGGTGACCTTTATCTTTATAGATGAATATCCTCCCGGCAAAATTTCCATATATATATATGATATAAATATATAATATATATAAATGTAGATGATGGCTCTTAATGGTTTTAGCGTCTATTTTACCGGGAGGGGTGACATTTATATTTATAGATCAATTTCCCCCCGGAAAAAATTCTACCTATATTTGGTCATAGATTTAGCCTAGCCACTATACCAGCTAAACACCTCTTTGGTGGATTGTGAAGATTCCATTGGATCCCGTCTGGATCTCATGGAATAAAGTCCGCCCTTAACTGAAGAGGGCCATTAACCCGAAATCATGGTCTCTAGCTGGTGTTGTGGCTTGGTCACCGACCCGAGTCCGCTAGTTTGCGGAGAAGGTCAATAGATGGCGCTTAGTTTCAGCGTCTATTTTACCGGGAGAGGATACTTTTATTTTTAAAAATAAAGTATATATATTCAATTTGTACCAAATATTCATGTACAAAAAGAGGAACCTCTCCCTTCAAATAATGCATTAGAACAATACATTTTGTTGATCACCCCAGTACAAAACTTAAAGGTTGTGATAAATAACGAGCCACAACACCAGCCAACAGAGTCATTATTTATCTCCATCTTTAAGTTTTTTTACTTGTCTGATAAACATAATGTGTATTGTTCTATTGCATATTTAAAGGGAGAGGTGCCTCTTTTGGTATATATATGTTATATAATTTAAAAAGATAGAGATTTTCTGCTTGAATTTAGATAAGTAATTTAATTGAACTAAAGGAATATATAAAAGAACATAATTTGGTAAAAGTAATGCCTGGCTTAAGGCGAGTAGAATAAGGAAAACAAAATATTATTTACATAATGTACAAAAGATTTGAGCCGGCCAACGGGATAAAGAGAAAATATCTTTATTTTACGGGGCTGCTAACCAAAATGAATGATGAAGCCAACGGGATAAAACAACAACGAGTTTTTATAGGGGAAGAGTGACATCTGGCGGTCGAATTAGCAGAGTATTTGAATCTATTATAAAATAATATTTTTATATAACATATATATATATTCTTAAATATATTTATTTTTTAAAAATATAAATTAAAGAGATATATTATACTGTATTTAAGCAAATATTTATCGTTAGCAATATTTTTATTGCATTTAATTCCTCGCATTTTTATAATATATTATATTATTAGGTGTTATTGTATATAAGTTTTGAAAATAGAGCAATCCATAAATAAATATTTAATTAAAAAGACATATTAAGTAGAACTGCTCTTCACTGAAGGTTAATAACGAGTTTACAAAGTGGGAAGAGGAGCTTCTTTTATTAGCATGCACACAAGCTTTCGGACATATCGTCCTTCATCAGGTAAGAGTAATAAACGCGCTGAGGATCCATATATACACAAAGCTGAAAAGAAAATTTACATAACTGCAAAAGATAAAAGTATTTAAAGATAAAAATAAGAACCAAATATGCTAAAAAGATTATAGGGATTAAATGCTAATAAATCTGGACTAAGTACATATGCACTATGAATGGTGTTAATCAAGGGCAGGTAAATGCCACCTATGGCTATTCACATAACATATGGTATTGTTCTGGTATATCTATATGCCTGTTGATGCTGTTTGTTTTTATTGACACAAATGCCTCTAGTAAAAGTCTTTGGTACTTATTATTGATATTGTTGTATAGAATGGATGGCTTTGTTAGATTGAATGTATGACCGGTTTGCATAGAATGACTGTAAATAGGGGAATTTAGGTTTTTATTAGAGATGTTTCTGGAATGCTCAACCATTCTGATGGCGACGGATCTACCCGTCTCCCCGACATAAGTGGCATTGCATTGGTCGCAAGAGACGGAATAGACAGCACCACCAGAACGGAGAGAACTCGCATGAAGGGAAGATCTGGTAATGGGGTGTCGGATTAGTGTGGCGATGTTAGGTGGGTTCTGGAAGTATGTTGTAATGCCGTGTTGCCTTAAAAACCTGGCTATGGTGATGGACTGGGGGCAAAAAGGAAGGGAGCAAATATTTCTGTGTATAGCTGGAGCACTGTTGTGGTGAGGGTCATGCATGTGTTTAAGAATGAAGGGGGTCGGGTAGCCGGATTTGGATAAATATGAAAATATTTTAGCCTTTTCTATTGTTTGGAATAACGGGAGGGAACAATGAGTAAAGATACGTTTAGTGAGAGCTCTAACTGTATTGATTTTGTGTGGTGTTGGGCAATGTGACCGGAAGTTTGTGTGGTGTGGGGGTGTGTTGTTTTTATAGTATACTGAGGTATGGAAACTGCTGGGGGTGCGTATGACTAGTGTATCTAGGAAAGGTAGGACTGAGTGATTTTCTGTTTCATGGGTGAAGGCTATGTCTGGGTGGAAGGAGTTGAGGTCAGATAGGATGTGAGAGGCAGATACCTCACTTACCAAGCAAAAGGTATCATCGATGTACCGCCTCCAGAGAAAGATGTCTGAAGAATGGCGTGAAGTGATCCATTGGTCCAGTGACCTCATGACAACCTCAGCCACCACGGTTGAGAGGGGGCTACCCATGGGGGAGCCCTTGGTCTGCTTGAAAAACTGGGTATCAAATGTGAAGGTGGACATGCCTAGGCATATGGAAGTGAGCTCGACAACCGTCTCCGCGGTGAGGGTGTCTAACAGGGGGGCATTTTCGAGGAAAGTGCGTAAACTATTAATGATCAAGGGGTGGGCAAGTGAGAGATATAGAGACGTTACATCGAAAGAAACCATTATGGACCTGGGGGGAGGTGTGAGGCTGGTGATATAGGACACAAACGAGGGGGAGTTTGCAATGGTATATTCCCATGGGGGAGACTGTAGAAGGGGGGTCAAGAAGTTGGACAAAAATTTTGACAGGGTATATGCCGGAGAGAGATGGTAAGATATGATTGGTCGGAGGGGAACATCGGGCTTGTGGATTTTTGGAAGGCCGTAAATGTAGGCTATTTGGGCGAGGTTAGCTGTGAAGTCGTTATATTGCTCTTTAGTGATCTGCTGGGACCTTTTTAATCTTAACAATAGTAAACGGAAATTCTTAACGGATGTTTTATGTTCCTGTTCAGTGATGGCAGAAAAAATGGAGTGTTGGTCGAGAACATATATTAGATAAAAAATATCATTTATTTTACCAATATTTCAGTTGGCTGAACGCCAACCTTTATCAAGGTGTTATAACATATTTAATGTGTGTCAACAACAAACTCAGCGCCACATTTGTTGTTGACACACTTTAAATATGTTATAACACATTGATAAAGGTTGGCATTCAGCCAACTGAAATATTGGTAAAATAAATGATATTTTGATCTAATATATGTCTTTTTAATTAAATATTGATAAATATTAAAAACAAATAAGGCATATCCTGACCATTAACATGAGCGTTTTCTATATGGTAGGACGCCATTTTTTCCACATTTATAGTATAGCGCAATCATATCTATAATATATTAGCAATATGTAATTAAGTAATAAATTACTGGAGATTTTTGTATATGTTATAATATTTCTATAAAAATATTTAAAACTCTTACAAGCAATAGGTTTTTCATTACAAAACTATAATATAGGATTTTAGAGACTAAGCCGGAATATAAGTTAACAAAAAAACATATAGAAAACAACAAGAGCATATATATATTTTCTATATAAACTTTGACCAAGTTAGAATTATTTTTTTACAACAACAAACTATCTCTACAAATGTTCCCGCGTGTTATCATCCCGAAAAAAAAAAACAACGGCGTTTGGTCATTTTAAAACAGCATCAAAATTTCAAAGGGGTTGTTAAACAGAATTTTCCCGGCGTCTCTAGAGGGCGCCCCCTTGTTTTCTTCCGGTATCTTTTGGGAATTAAATCCCGCGACGCAGAAGATACGAACTATCTTCGCGTCTGGTTTTATTGCCGGGAAAAGTGGATATTTGACTCTTTTTTTTTATTTTGCTTGCAATATTTTTTTGGTGTCAGTTTTATTCAGCTAGAAATGATCAACTATCCCTTGTGTGTGTAGTTTTTTTGTTAACATAGTTGCACATTTCTCCGTGATTTATGTAATTTAACCCGGCGAGTTTTCTTTCAATTTAAAATATATAGTTAAATATACTTTTGTTTTCGCTTTTTTCCTTCCATCGATTAGTAGAAACATTTATATATTCCATCATATGAATTGAACGAGAAAGTCACTGCGGTGCTAGTGCGCTACTCTCTATGCAACTTTAATATTACCATATTTGAATATAAAGATTTAAAATATATATGTATTTATGAAATTCTCAGAAGTCCTCCAAGGAGATTCTCATATCCCATTTCCAACTTTCACCGTGTATTGTAAATAAAATCGTTTTCCTTTTAAGGATTGTGTTCACATAAATAAACCTCTACGTACTTCCATTTCAAGTTAAGCCTTCCCAATATTTTTTTAAATATTCCGTTTTTTATGGGTTAGACCAAACTGAAGATAAACCAAGAAGTCTTAGCACCTGTTGAAAAATATAGTTATGGAGAAGCTTGATTGAGAAGGCATGTCAATCTTGGGACTCGAGTCATCTCTAAACTAAGCAAATCCACAGTATTCATTCCAACCTGGCAGTTTTAAAGATACTGTTGTCGTTATTTTTGAAGTTTAACCAAGAAATTAGTTTCTTTTGTTATCGGAGAGATATATTCTAACATCAGCCATTTTGTCTATATACATTTTATGAACTCTGTTGATTAATACATGTAAATTTGTAATTATTTAATTATAATTTGTTTGTTGTTTGTTTCCTCTGTAATAAGCGCAAATATTTCAATATTGCACATGGTTAATAAATAAATAAATAAACAATTTGTTTACGCACAGAGTATGTGTGTAAGATTTCAAGAATATATTTCCCGTCTCTGCACACAACAATGTTTATTTCTTTTACACTCTGAAAATTAATTATAAAGACATGTTATCCAGTATTAAGAACTCTTCTCAATGGAGGCATATTTGTAAAACTAGTAAATAAAGAGAGATAATTCCAAGATAAATGACATTCTGAATGAAACCCGTGACCATGTGCTAGGTGGGTTATGAGGAACCATTATACGTCGCGTTCTTTATTTTCCCCACACACATCCCAGTCGTTATATCTTTAATCTGTTCTGGTTTCATATTCTTGGTTGGTTTGGGATTTCTAAAGACTTGGGTTATGGACGGATGATTATGCAAAAAGGTTCTAACGCTATATTTATTTTGTTTAGATGACCAGACTTAAGTCTGGTGGCATGACATTTCAGTAATAGCATTGTTACCATCATCTGGGCTCTGGCATATTTGTAAGTGCAAAGCCGAACTGCTTTTCACATATGTAGAAATGTGGTGCACTTACAGTAAAAGCAGTCACCTACTTCTACCCACCATGGATATCATGGCCTGTACCACATGTACTTAGGGATAAGCAAAAAAAAAAAAATCTTTTGTTGCAGAGGTGTGAAATCTTTCCTATTGAATGCCTGAAATTTCCCAAGGTAGGTTATTTTGTATAACACTTACTGTTTGGAATTACATTTTAAAATAAACATAACTAAGCGCCATCTTTAGACCGTCCTCTCAAATTAGCGGACTCCGGTCGACGACAAAGCCACAACACCAGTTTTGTAAAAACCAAGAACGGCCGACTTGGAGACCGTGGTTTCGGGTTAATTGCCCTAGTCAGTCCAGGGCTGGACTTGATTTCATGCGTGGGCTTCATGAGATCTTAAAAATTTGCCGATTAAATGTTTAGCTGGCAAAGTGACTAGGCTAATTCTATGGCCAAAATATAGACAGACATTTATCCGGTGTGATAGTGATCTATAAATAGGTCACCTTTATTTTCTTCGGATTTATCCAGACCAATCTATTTATGAGCTTGATCGTCTTAATTAAGCTTTCCTCTCTGTATATACATTTCTTTATTACCATAAAATGCAATTAACTTTTACTATTTTATTATTTTCATCTGGAAACTCCTTGTATAAGACTATATGTCTTAATAAAGGCTTTTGTGTGTATTAATAGGGCACCTCTCCCTTCAAAATAGACACTAATACAAAGCTCCATCTAGTGATAGATGGCGCATAGGTATAACGTAAGTTTTAACGGGGAAGATGACCTTTTCTTTATAGACAATAAAAGTATCCTACCGGCACAATTTACATTTAAAGATATATTTAAACAAGAACTTGCGATGTTATTTATTGTGACGTGGATTATCCCACGCCATGTTTGATTCGACAATTGTCGTGTTCCACCAGCCGTAAAAAACAACATGGCGGGGGATAAGGACTGTCAGAATTACCCCCGAAGTAAAGAAGAAAAAAAAAAAGTGTAACAGCAAATTGAAAACAATTCCCCCAGATATAAAACCTAGCTTAAACATTAATTTTCTTCTTCTTTCTATCGAGATAGTGTTACATTTCTTTGTTTGTTTTTTTGATCTCTATTTAAGAAATACACTTTTCTGACTGTGGTTTCACTTGGATGGTATTCAAAGGTAATTTATTTTTTATAACGTTTTGTTTTTCTCGCGGTAAAGTATTTATTTATCACATAACTACTCTTCAATGATAGAAAAAACTAAAATCAAATTATAATATAAAAGGCTTTTATAATAATTATAAATTATTTTTTAACGTAAATTTTTATTTTTTTTTTATTTTTAAAATATTTTTCAAAAATAAAACAAATGTTTTGAAAATTCGAAACTATTATAGTTTCCAATTTTCATAACCGATGGCGTGATAATGCATCAGGAGGATCGTGAGGATATCGTTGCAAGCCGGCAATGAGAGAGGAGAATAAGGCTGGTGTCTTAATAAAGGCTTTGTGTGTGTGGTATACGAGGTGTGTTCAAAAGTATCGCGACCTCTGTGTTTTTCAAAAATTATTTATTTATTCATGAATACCTATTTTGTCCCCTTCAAAGTAATCCCCATGAGATATTATACACTTGTGCCAACGGTTTTTACAATCTTCGAAGCACTTCAAAAAATCATAAAAAAAAAATCTTTTTCAGCTCCTCCTTCGATGCCGTCTTTATCTCGTCAAGCGTAGCGTAACGTCGTCCTTTCATGGGCCTCTTCAGTTTAGGGAACAAGAAAAAGTCACAGGGGACCAGATCTGGGGAATACGGTGGCTGCGGCATCATCAGTGTGTTGTTTTTGGCCAAAAAGTCGCGCACAAGCAACGATGTGTGAGCAGGGGCGCTATCGAGGTGCAAAAGCCAATTTTTGTTCTTCTACAAATCCGGGCGTTTCTGGCGGATTGCTTCGCGCAAATTGCGCATAACTTGCAGGTAATACTCCTTATTGACCGTTCTACCCTGTGGCGAGAACTCATGATGCGCCACGCCCCTGCAATCGAAGAAAACTGTCAGCAAAACATTCACATTCGACCGAACTTGACGCGCTTTTTTCGGCCTTGGTTCGTGGGGCAGCTTCCATTGAGATGATTGAGCTTTGGTTTCCACGTCATAACCATAAACCCACGCTTCGTCACCAGTTATGACCCTCTGGAGCAAATTTGGGTCGTCGCGGACAGAGTCCAACATCTCATTAGCAATGTTCATGCGATGCTGTTTTTGGTCGCAATTGAGCAATTTTGGTACGAATTTCGCGGCGACCCGTCTCATGCCCAAATCATTGATAAAAATCGAATGGCACGAGCCAATCGATATGTTTAGGTCCTCAGCAACTTCTCTAACGGTGATTCGACGATTGGCCAATATCATTTTCTCCACTTCATTAATTTTTTCGTCTGTTGTTGAAGTGCTCGGGCGTCCGGCACGCTCTTTGTCGCTCACATCTTCTCGGCCTTCTGAGAACATTTTGTACCACCGATAAACGTTGCTTCGGTCCAAGGTAGCTTCTCCGTATGCCACAGTCAACATTCGGAATGCATCCGCGCACTTAATTTCGTTTTTCACACAAAATTTGATACAGGTTCTTTGATCCATTTTTTTTAATAGGTAAAAATCGAAGACGATCCAAAACACCTGCAAGCAAAGCAGCTGTCAACAATTAAGTGAACATTCAAAATGGCCCGCCTTGTCTGCATAAGTGAGAGACATGAGTACCAACATAAAGCCACAAAAAGATCGAAATTCGAATATACGTAACCCGCGAAAATTCAAAATTCGCGATACCTTTTGAACACACCTCGTATATTCTTCTAAACAAATTAAAATATTTCTTCTAAGAGAGATAAAGGTGAAAATACCTACCGAAACGTTTTGGAAAATAAAGAATTTTATCTTGCCGAAGTTTTATTTTTCTGTTAAAAATAATCTGAGAATGGATATAAATAGAGCGCGAGGGAATATCTCTAGTTCTATATTATATTGAAATATATGTTTATATTTTATAAACGGAATATTATTTATTTTAAATGGAAGAGAGAGGTATTTTTAATTAGAAATATCCCAACCTATAATATTGTTTGAATTGTAGGAAGATGTGTAGGGCTCCCTCGAGACACGTTGAGATTAAGTCCAATTTAAGCTTATGGAGATTTGGGAGATTGTTTTGCACTCTCTCTAATTTAAAGAGAATGTGTTTGAAATTAAATTTTCCCGATAATCTCTGTAATTTATTTCTATTATTATTATTATCATTACTACACACTTCCTCTGTTTACTACAGAATACTAGTTTTGATTTTAATTTGGATTGTGTGAAAGAGCTACTAGCTTTCAAGAAGTTAGAAATTGTGAGGTTCCTCTCTTTAAGCATGTCGAAGAAAGAATTTCGCTTGAAAGCTAGAATTTATAATACAAAAAGCTACATAGTACTGTACAAGTAATATAAAATTTCTGAAATATAAACTCTTATAATTTAGCATTACTCCACAGAGAAAGTGGAAACAAGTAGAAAAGAAATTCTGTCTCCAGATAGAAAGATGAAGAAAGGAATTTCATTCTTATTTGCATAGTCTACACGAGTATGTGAATCAAGAATTAAAAGATTTTCTATGCAGCGTAAAAATATATATGTTTATTTATTATACACTCATTTGATGTCGCTGGTTGTCTGTTTTTTTTTTAAGGAGACAGAGGCAATTTTGATCACATTTGGTTATCTCGCATGTCTTCAATAAAGGTCACTGTAATATCTTTCAGAGTTATTTTTTTGACTCATGATATACATGCTAAAAGGTACAACTTCCTTAAGTTTTGACCGTGAGTGTATTTACTTGGCTAGAGGTTTCGAACTGGAGCTTTTCTAAAGACCTTAAACTCTACCTTACGATGAATTGTTGATTTAAAGTTATCTTGCGATTTATTTCCATAGAATTAATGTATGTTGAGAGTATAATTATTTACCGCTATTTATTTTAGTAAAAAACGGATTTCTACAGTTAGTAAACTGAGTAAAGGGGATAACTCTCTACAATCAATTGGCCTTTTTATAGAAAATATTTACAAATCAATACAAGTATATAGTAAGAGTAGTAGAAAATTGTTTTATTTTAAAAAATAAACAAACACGTCAAAAATAGTTTAAATTTGTTATAACAGATGGCGCGCTGATTCATCTCGCTTATATACATATCACAGTAAATATGTATATATAGTTATCAGGGAAGTTATAGATATAAAAGACAAATTTATCAATTATTTCGCTGCCAGACACACGTGTTATTGCCAGTGCTGGTACTAGTAGTTCTCTTCCAGGTGCTGGGATTCTTTTTTGTTAACACACTTTCTCCAAAAATAAAAAAAGAGACTACATTGAAAAAAAGTGTTAAAACGACGGAAAAATAAGTAGTAACAATTTAATACCCTCCGATACAATTAAACATAGTTAAATTACAATGCCGATTGAAACTGGAGAAAAGAAATGTTGAGGCTAGGCTCACGCGCGAGCGCGTGATAGGAACTTGAGTATAGACCTAAAATCACGCACCAGCACGTGGGTCGCACCTGAATGTTGTCACCTAGAAAATGAAGAAAGACAAAGAAGGAAACGACAAGTTATTTTTATATTAACAATTATATCTCCACTTATTAACATAGAATAATAGAAAGCCAATAAGAGGAATATGCTGGGTAACAATACAATCTGTTGGTTAATATACTGCTACAATATCACGCAAAAGGGTGGCTAGAGAGGATTAATAAGAAAAATTCAATCGATCATTTTAATGTAATAGTTTCATCAAAAAACGAAGAAGAAAAAGTTGGGTATAACAGCGTTTAAAACTTCATAATTTTCAGCTATAGAGGACGCTATGGGGATGTCATTTTAAAAATAAGATTATAGGAAATTTTGCCTGGAGGAGGTTGAACTAAATGACACATAGCTTTTTGAATCTATTTTAAAGAGGTAGTCTTTATTTTTTAGATTCTTTATCTACGTTAAAGACCTGTACTAAAATAATAAATAGCAGTTTACCGCAACGCTGGGAAAAAGGAATAATTGGTTGATAGGATATATGCAACACTTCTAACTAGGGTAATAAATACAAAGGTTTTTAAACGGCTTCCCAATGCCCTCTCATTTCTCATTTTTATCATAATGAATAAGCATTGTTTTAATGCATATTTGAAGGGAGAGGTGCCATTTATGGTATACATATACATCTGTTACGTTAGCGCGCTGTTATGAGAATTCGAAATTATTATAGACGCGTATGATTAAAAAAAAAAAACAATTTCTACTGCCCTTACTGCAATGAAAAATTAATGGGAGGGCCTAGCTCATCAGTGGTGAAACCTCCCAGCGGTTTCGCCAGTTTAATCTACCATTTATTATTAAACTGGCGAAACCGCTGGGAGGGTTCACCACTGATGAGTCAGGTCCTCCCATTAATTTATCATTACAGTAAGGGCAGTAGAAATTGTTTATTTTTTAAAAGAATCATGCGCGTCTTTAATAGTTTCGAATTCGCATATACATCTGTACTGGTTGGCATGTTAGAGAGGAACTAAATTATTAACTAGAATTTATAAAAGAGCTAATGTTTTTTAAATACGGAATTTTTGAAATATGAAAACTATATTGATCAAGATTTGCAAAAACTTTTGTTTCATATTCTCTTTTATGATCAATAAATAATGAGGGATTTTTTAATCGAACTTTATTTTTATTTTTATCACAAAAAAAGGCGAAATTTCTTCACTTCAGTATCCAATACAGAGGCGTGTTTAATTCGTGAACTACTTGAGAAAACTATCGCGTTCATATTGTGTGTGATAAATACGTTTTTTCCGGTTAAATACGCAACTAATAAACCCAGCAGCGGTGCTATATTCTATGTTATTCGATGATATAAAAGCTGATATAGGTGTAACGACCCCGGCAGGTGGAATTAACCTTTGTGCCTCGTGGAAATGGACATCAGATCGATCGATGGATGTGTGTTTTTTTATCCCCTCTCGTGCGAAATGCAAGCAAAAGATCGATGATCAATCAATGACGCCAACGATTTCCAATCGCCGGTTATTTAAGAAGTGATGAGGATTCGATGGCTATTAAGTGGGTTCAATGATTTGTAAACTTTTCCTGATAAACTGGCGGCGGCGTACTTGAGACGCTCCTCTTTGGAAAACTCTTTCTTTTCATTCTTCTTTAATTCCACCCCCGCGCGATTAAATTCTTATATTACTGAACGGATTGAGGAAAAGCGAAGGATCTTTTTCTACCTGCTCATTTTTTTTCTCTCTCTCTCCTACCTTTTTTTTTTAAAAAGTGGAATTTTTATTTGTTCGATTATATATTATATATATAATTTTTTTATTACTTACTTTTACTTTATTGAATACATTAAAAAAAACTCCTAAAATGTAATTTGTGTAGAAAGAAAAAAACTTTAAAAGGGAAAATTTTATGGATATAATAGTTTTTACACAATTTGACCTATTGAATTTTAGGTGCGTTGGTTTCGATCAATAGTTTAATCAAATAAGAATTTGAACTTTATTCATGAACTTATGTGGAGATCATGGTTTCGGGCTAATGGCCCTCGTCAGTACAGGACAGGCCTTGACTTCTTGAAATACTCAGAATGGAATTCTTAAAATACTCAGAATATTCCAAAGAAAACGCTGAGAACATTCACTTTAGTTAAACAGCACTTTCTATGTGTTGAAGGTGGAAGTATTTACAGCCTTTTTAATTATATAGGACGAATTGAATTAGTACAAATTGGACGAACTTAATTGGTAGATTAAATTGGCTAAATCGTTAGGAGGGTTTACCACTGATGAGCCAGGCCCCGTCTCAATATTTTATCATTGCAGCAAGTGCAGCAGGAAATTATATTGTAGCAAAATTTTTAATTTTTTATTAACAGATTATCAATTTCGGTATTATATATTTTGCTACTCTGTAAGATTCCCTCTCTTGTATTTAAATTATTTTACATTATGAATGAATTGTCTGAAGTTTTTCTTTCCTAATTGTCTACATGGCAATATATATAGAAGAACTATATGCACGTAAAAATAGTTGAAGAGGTGGACAGGTAGCTTAGCCGATTCTATGGATGAAATAACGATGGAAATTTTGCCGGCGGAAGGATCTAGAAAAAAGAGAATTGTACTATGATTCTTCAGATAGTTAACTCAACAACATGACTGAAGAAGGCATTAGTGTAAATATAGAGGCTGCCTGGTAGGCATTCATAGTTCTTAGAATTAAAGATACTTCGCTCAGTATAAATCTTATAAAAATATTTATATTGGCTGAAGTATCTTTAATTTTAAACTCATTATATTTTTCGAAACTATTATAGACGCGTATGATTTTTTTTTAAATTAAACAAAATTCTACTGCCCTTATTTAACAGATGGCGCGCTAATGCCTCCTAATATAATCATTATATAATTTTCTCTTTCGTCGTTAATTGTCACCTTTCTCTGACATGGCGATATGAGAGAAGTCGATCAAATAATCCAATATCAAATTTATATATTAAAAGCTATCGCAAATATTTTTCTTTATATAAATATAAACATTTTTTTTTTTTCTGTAAAGATAGAGGCTGCCTGGCCGGCATTCATATTTCTTCAAATAAAATATATTTCGGCCTGTAAATATTTTTTTATTGTCTCGACGTTTCGAAAAAAATCTTTTGTCTAACGCTTTGCCAAATG
>CP092884.1:58212158-58225563 GCA_030710605.1 Cordylochernes scorpioides
ATTTTTGAAACTATGAATGTCGGCCAGGCAACCTCTATCTTTATGATAAAAAATCCTGTTTTTTACTGTCGCTCTTTGATCGGTTAGATCTCTATCTCCAGTAATTGTAGAAATTCCTCCTAGAATATTGAAAGGAAACAGCGTTGAAAAAAAGAGGGTTGGTTAGATTACCGAGGTGCCTCTCCAATATTCACCGCAGTAGTGGCAGTATAAAATTTTGTTTTTGTTTCAAATAGATGAAAATATTATATCAAAATTACTTCAATTCTCGAACGAAGATGTCGCTCTCTCGCCTTATGTACAAGAATAATGGTGGAAGCGGTGCTTATCCCAAGTACACCATGATAATCATGGTGGGTAGGAATCGACTGCTCTTACTGTAAGTGCACCACATGTCTACACTTGTAGAAAGCGCAGTTCGACTTTTACACTCACGAATGTGCCAAAGATCTGTTTGCTTACTTGTACTCACTGGTAAAAATCGGAATTTTGTAAGAATGGGGGGGGGGCTATTGAAAAACTTTTTTTTAAGTTTTACACAAATAAATTTACTGGCAATGCGTTTCTTTTAAATATCATCAAATATTATTTCTACAGACCTTACTGCAATGATATGAGTTATTGAATGAGAGGGCTTGGCTCATCAGTAGTGAACCCTCTCAGCGGTTTCGCCAAATTAATCTCTATAGAGATATATATAGAGAGAGAGATTAATTTGGCGAAACCGCTGAGAGGGTTCACTACTGATGAGTCAAGCCCTCTCATTCAATAACTCATATCATTGCAGTAAGGTCTGTAGAGATAATATTTGATGATATTTAAAAGAAACGCATTGCCAGTAAATTTATTTGTGTAAAATTTTAACGATAGATGGCAATAAAATTTAATTTTTTTAAGTGCCCAATGGGGGATTCGATCCTGTCGAAAATCGACGGTTTATCCCACTCCCCTACTCACCAACTCTTAAAATGATCCATAATGGATTAAATTTTAAGGTAGAAGAGATAAAGGAGGTTATAGTGAGTAGATTATCTTACCACGATGCACGCCCTTCACGTCTTGGAAACCATTTAAAAAACGTTCCATTAAAAACTTCTCTTGATATCGGCGACAGAGAAGAATGGTGTGGAAAAAGGCGACAAAGAGTAGAAAGTCATATTATTTTCAATTTTAAAAATCCGTTAAATAGAGTTCTACTCGTACACTAGCAGACTTTAACGTTTACTTGATATTTTATTAAATTATTCTATAAATGCGTCTAATTGTTCGAAAATATTGAGCCCTCCTTTCCATGTTTGGTGATATCAGATACTGTTGAATGAAGGTCACACCCCCTTATAAGTTACAATAGAGCACATCAACAACATTGGTTTCATAAGCTGCATATACCTATTAATATTTGCTTTTTTCCTTGGCCCTATTTACATATATATCATTTAGTACCGAAACTTTGTTGTAATTATATCTATATTAATAAAATGGAAATTTCATAAGTGGACATCACTAAAAACTTTCGTTACAATGCATCAATTTCGACCAAATTTTCAACATTTATGTAAAACGAGATGGAGCAGGTTTTGCTTAACATCAAAATATTTTTCCTAACTTTAACATACATAACTTTGCTGTTATCGATAAAATACAAAAAAATTCAACAGAGTTAAAGTGTTAAAACTTTCAAAAGTGTTTACACTTTTGCGCTTCTTGGAAAATTAGTTTTAATCTTTTTATATATATTTTAATAACTTTTATACATGGTAAGATACTTTTATTTTATAGTTTTCATATTTTATACCAAAAAAAGTTGAAGCCTTACTTGATGAGATCAATTTTATTTTTTAGATAAATTTTTAGGCTTTTCAAAAGTGTTTACACTTTTGCGCTTCTTGGAAAATTAGTTTTAATCTTTTTTATATATATTTTAATAACTTTTATACATGGTAAGATACTTTTATTTTATAGTTTTCATATTTTATACCAAAAAAAGTTGAAGCCTTACTTGATGAGATCAATTTTATATTTTAGATAAATTTTTAGGCTAATTTTAATTTATTTATTTTTTATTTTATATACAGATTATATATGCTATTTCTAACTTACGTGGTTAGTATTTTTATAAGACTAAGGTTATTTATATTATTTTTTACAAAAAAAGATTGAAATTTCATTAATGTGCTCAATTTTATGTCTTTTTTGAGGACTTTAACAAAATTTTTAATTAATTGTTTAGATATTTTAAAAGTAGATTATTTATGGTGTTTTCCACTTATATGGGTTGTTTTGTAAAAAAAATTTGGGTTATTTCTATTTTTTTTCACTAAAAAGCTTGAAATTTCATTAATGTGCTCAATTTTATGTCTTTTTTGAGGACCTTAACAAAATTTTAATTAATTGCTTAGATATTTTAAAAGTAGATTATTTATGGTGTTTTCCACATATATGGGTTGTTTTGTAAACAAATTTTGGGTTATTTCTATTTTTTTTCACTAAGATGCAAGATATTTTATTGATATGTTTATGTGATTGTCATTATATGAGGCCCTTCTCAAATATTTCTTAATAAATTTTTATTCAATTATTTAGATCTTTCAAATACAAATTATTTGTGGTATTTATAACATATAGGTGTTGTGTTTTTTTAAATATTTGGGTTTTTTATTATTAATCGCAAAAAAGAGCAAGCAATTTCATTGTGTTCAATTATGGGTCATTTTGAGGTCCTTTTTTAAATTTTCTTATGGACTTTTTTAATTATTGCTTTGATCTTTTAAATACAGTTTATTTATTATATTTTCTACATATATGGGTTGTATCTAAAAAATAGGTTATTTATATTTTTTAATAAGCAAGGGATTTCTTTTACGGATTCATTTATTTGTCTTTTTGAAGTCCTTTTTCAAAATTTTTTAAAAGATATTTTAATTTATTTGATTAAATATTTTATATTTAGATTATTTATAGTTTTTTTAACATATAGGGGTTGTATTTTGTATTTTAGAAAATTATTTCTATTTTTTTACCTCAAAAAAGCATGCTTTTTCATTGCCGTATCCAGCGTTGGTTTATTTTTGAAGCTTTTTAATGATAACTGGTTTTGTACATTAATTTTTTGGTAATAATATTATGATTTTAGTTTTTTAAAATCTTTTTAACATATCTGAAGGTTATTTTGAATAAAAAATTTAAAAATTTTGATTTTTACCTCAAAAAGACAGGAAATTTTTATGCTTTGTTTAGAAATTGCTGGTTTTCAAGCTTTTGTTATTAATCTCAATCTAAATTTTTTTTCAGAATATGCCTCGCCACAGCCGACGTTTACTTGGTAGGAATACGGCTGCTTCCAGGAGATATAGGAATGCTAGAGCTATTGAGACACCACTTCAAAGTGAGACGCGTCGTGCGCTTCGCCGTCTTAGGTATTCTGAAGCCCGCGTCGCAGCTACACAAACTATGCAAGTTCCTGTTCAGCGTATTCAGCTTTGGACTCATAAGCCGTTTTCAGGTTTGCAGTATAATGCCCATATTGATTATAAAGCTGATTCATCTGTCGATATAGGCCAAATGTCTCGGGTATGCCAGTTTTGCTCTGCTTTGAGATTTAAAGATGATGTAATGTAATAGAAACAAAATAAACCTCATCCTACCTAATATACATTACTTCTGAGGATTAAAGATTTTGATTTGTGTTGAGAATTTTGCATGCATTTCTCTATTTCTTTTCTTATCTTGCAAAGCTAATGGATTGTTTAGGTTGCTTATTTTTGACTCGCCAATTTGTTTAGTGATAAAGTGGTATAGCGTTCTTTTTCAGAGCATCACCCTACAAAAAAATTACCTGACCTTTCCTAATATTCAGATAGATTTATTATATCAACATACTAGACTACAAACATTCCCTCGAGTAAAACCCGGGCGGAGCCGGGTACACCCGCTAGTATGTAAATATAATTTTCATTCTTTTATTTCCTAGTGTGTGTTTATACCAAAAATATCAATTTTCAAATATTATTTTAGTTCCTATATTGAATTATTTTTTCTCACATTTAACTATTGTGTCTCCTTATAAAGAATTTAATCACTCAAATATATTATTAATTAATTTCCAAAGGAATAAATACCCACAACTTTATATTATATATAATAATTCTTACAAGAGCGTCTCTCAGAACCAAAATTGATTAAAATCGTTTGTAAAAGAGCAATCCATAATTTAAATAATCTTTAGATAATTTTTCAATTCAAATTAAAATTTGTATTATCAATAGAGATATCTAATATTAATACTGTATGCGAAAATAGTGTTATAATATTTCCACTATTTAAATTATATTCACATTTATCAAAACCTATATATTAAAGATGGCTTACCATACACACACACATATTGGAAATATTTTAATAAAAGATAAGAGAGAGTATCAAATATATAAATAAAAAATCTTGCGTCAAAAAAATCAAAGTCCGCAAAGAAAGTCAATTCTAACCGCACTGACAAAAAATAGCAATCATTAATAATAAACGCAACAAAGATATATCTTAAACACACAGAGCAAGAAGTAAATTACAAAAATTCCTCAAGTTAAATCCTTCTTCAAAAAGATAAAAAAAGAAGAGAGCAAAGTGGTCTAAATTGAAGTTTTATACAAAGAAGAGCGAGACTAGCCATTTCAATCCGGCAACGCGGATGACTACAGTGGAGGGGGGGATGGAAATAACATTAAAATTCTTTGAGAAGAGGAGGAGGCGAGCTCCGTAAAACAAAAGGACTAAATCTCTACGCCTAACGACCCATTTTGTGAAGAGAATTAAGGAAGTAAGAAGTAATAAACCACGACATGGCGCGGACAGTTTAATTGAAGGACGTCGGTGGAATTTTTGGAATATTTCGTATTTTTTATATTTTGTAAAGTGGATCGCGATAATTATCAGCTGCTCCCTCAAACTTCTGTTAATCATCCTTTTCCGAGAGAAAACGGAAGTCGTTTTAATTTGAAATCTCTTTTATCTCTTGAGGCGAGTTTTCCGGCATTGTTGTTTGTTGAGCTGATGATGAATGTCATCTAGGCGCTTTGTTTACCCCCCCCCCCCCCCCCCCCCCCCCCCCCTCTCTCTCTCTCTACTGTATTGCATATTGTGGGTTATAAACTATTCTATCTCATTATAGTTGCTTGATGGAGCCATTTTGCACGAATTTCAGGCCTTTAGGTGAAATTGTCATAACTATAGTTGTGGCTTTGTTACTAATATGTAGGAATCTGTGACATTGTAATGGCGATCAATAGATGGCGCATAATTTCGGCTGCTGAAGTAATTTAAGCCAAAAGCGCGCCATCTATATTTGAGGTTAGAAACTATTTATCGCGTCGTTTTTTTATATTGCGATTTTCACTGCCTTCACGACGGTGAGGAAATTATTGGGAGGGCCTGGTTCATTAGTGATGAATCCTCTAAGCAGTTTTTCGTCCGTTTAATCTAACAGACTGCTCTAATATGGTGCTGGTCTCTTTTCTCAAACGAAAAAGGGCCTCATCGATAACAGGAAATGTAATGCAACTTAACGTTAGCAGGTTGTTCCGCTAGGAAGCTGTTGTAACTCTTGTCTGAGTCCCACATCGCCCAAAAACGACCAATATGGTTGTTGCAAGTTCTATCTGTGTCTTTAGTGCTCTCTTGACACGTCAAAATGGCTGGTTATCACTTGTGAGGCTTTTTTTTTTTTTGCTAGGCAAGAAAGTAGCGAAAATGATGTGATAAAGTGAAAAGTGAATAACATAAAAAGAGCACGCTCCAAGTGAAACTCCGGTGTATGACTGGTTTTGTCAAGTTTAAAAGGGCGGAAATGAACCATTGTATGAAGGTCATTCTGTCGACTTCAATCTGTAATCTCATCAGTAAAGATGGACCATTTCAACACATTTGGACCGTTGATTTGGTAATGCGACAAGTGGCAGGAAAGCTTGTATCCAGACTTCTCACCGAGGATCAAATAGATGGGGCGTTGACTAACTTGACTCACACACATATTCGCCAGAATTAACTCTTACAGACATATTTTTTCTAGGATTAAAAGGAGCTTGAAAAAAATGTCGACAATGTAAAACGTCGTGACAGCACAGCAAGTATCAAAAAGTAAGAATTTAAAAGGTTTTTCCATCACCGGAATGAACGCTTGGACAAGCGCATTATCGCTAATGGTGAGTACCTTGACGATTATCAAAGTGGTAGATGAATATATATGTCGTAAACCCGGGTAAGCCAACAAGTGAGTTGGAAGCAGTCGGGGTTAAGTGACAAGGCGTGCAGAGTGGGAAGTCCGCACGGGACAGTAAGGACAAAGTTTGGGATCAAAAGACGCTCTCCTAGTACGTCTCACGTGGCACCAGGACCAGGGGAAAATGGAGGATTAACCGAGGAAAGCTCGGCGTCCTGCATGAAGCCGCGGAGGCAGGGAGGAGCCAAAACGGCGGCCACGAGGGCCGCCGTGAGATGAAAACGGGCCTAGTACGGGGCAGGCCTGTCCGAAATATCCACTGTAACCTAACTAACTGTCAACATCCGGACCAACGCCCCTTTTTTGTCCCTCCCTGGATCCCCCGGGTGTCCGGTGGCAAGCTGGTGTCACTTTGAGACGACTAGAAAAGACGTCATACTTTATTACTTACATATCACATTGTTTAAATTACGATATGTATATATAGAAAGTATTTATATTTTTATATAAAAATTCCTGTTAATATGAGGTCTCTTCTCGAATATCCATCAATTACTGTAAGTACTTGTTTTATTTCCAATACTGACACGACGCCATACCAACGATCATTATTTTTAAAATCCCGGATTATGTCGGAAAATTCTGGTCCAGTGGCTTCGCTTTAAATCAATTGTATAAATAAAAATGTCGAAATATTGTTATTTCATATTTTTATAGTGCTCCCTTCACACATACTCCATAGATGGCCATCAGCACAACTTTCAGTTTCACCATCAGGAGATGTCATAATGTATCCACTTGATCTCAGTACAATTTTGTACTCTTTTTCCCATACTCTATATTTAAAAATCAAAACTCTTTACCGACTCTCTTTTATTCAAATTAGACATGTGAGAAGGTTCACCACTGATGAGCCAGTCAAATATGTTTCCTGTTTCAGTTAGGGCACACACAACACACTAGAAAAGTGTTTTATTTGAAATAAAAAAGAAAGAACTGATGAATAGTTCTCATTCCTAAATATGGATGACGTACTTATACCTTATATAATAATCTATACTAATATTTGACCTATTCCGATGAAACTTTGACACCTTATAAGGGTAGGCCTGGAAGGAGCCACTGTCATAGCTTCAACCCCGATATATGTAAATAGATAATATAACATACTCCGTTTGTTCCGAATACGTTTTCACAAAGTTCGACCTATATTGATTAAATTTTCGACACCCTATAGATTTAGGTCTCTCTGAAGGAATCCCTGACATAGTTTTAACCCCGTAATATGTATATATGTCCTATAACGAGCTAATTTGCATACTCCATTTGTTCATCCTACGTTTCCACAGTATTTGACTTCTCCGGATATAACTATAATACGATGGAGAGTTATCTCATATAAGCATACACTGTTTCAAGCCTGGAATATGCAAATTATCCCGATAAGAGACTTATTTGCCTATTCCAATTGTTTTGCATACCTGGGAGAAGGTTCTGGGTCATTTTTCTAGTACTTTAAATACTAATCTAGTACTCTAGGCTAGTCTAGTATATACTAGATTCTATTCTGATACTCTATATACCAGTTTAGTGATTTCTACTCTAGTCTAATACTTTATATACTAAGCTGGAACACTATATATACTGTTATATTGTAAAAAATCCTCCATAACGAAAAGTTTACTTGGCACTCCGCTTTGAATTATTTTACTGTAGAGTTTTCCTTGTCGATAGGTGCGGATCAGTTTACTAATCAGATCCCACTACATCTATTACAGCATCTATAATGAGGTAGCAAGTTTTGTGTTAGGTCTATTTACAGAGAAAATCGGTTTATTCAGGTAGCTAGCTATAATGAGAGTTGGTGGAGGAGGGTTTTGGTTTTGTGGATTTTGTTCTTTGGGCGGTTCTAATCCCAGATGTAATCACTCTCCCGTTCTAATTAATCTTGGAGAACAATGGAGGCCGCCAAATAAATTGTTTACTCCGGGTGAAAAACTCCGATAAACAACGTTGGTCTATAACCCTGCGTTTATATAAGATATACAGAGTTTAATCTATATAGTTTTTTGTTTTATAAGTTGTTTTTCATAGATTTATATATTTATATTTTTGACCAGATGACCGGAATACTTTGCATGTATATATTTGGTTTTAGAAATGATGTAAATTAGTTAGTTATGAAAGGAAATTAAAAGTGTTAATTTCTTAGAGGTGTTGGTGATTACTCTGCTTGATGGTAGAATAGGAAAGTCTTAGCTCCCAATATATTTTTTTAATATATGGCTGTATAACGAAGTTTGACAATTATACCGCAAATGTTTCTTTTGAACGAAAAATCGAAATTTATTTTAAGGAGAAATAACGAGTATTTCTAACCTTAGGAATGAAGTATGATAGGATGAATTGTGAAGAGTAATGATAATTTCGTTCAAAAGAAACATTTGCTGTATAATTTCGTTATATAATCATAAGCCGAATTATATTGTATTATATATGGCTGTATACACTACATATATATTTAAAACAAACGGAATTATTTTCAAGGCCATTGGTTTTTTTAATAATAGAGACGTATTTACACACTTCATATGTGCATATATACAAAACAAAGATCGGTCAAAATTATTTTTTAAAATGATAAATAACACACCCACCGAAAAATATTTATAAATACAGCTTTTAAACATAAATTTTCGGGAGGATGGTATTGATGTACCAAAAGTGGCACCTCTCCCTTTAAAAACCATTAGGTTCATCATTCCAGTACAAAATGTAAAGTTGAAAAGGTGAAAGAATTGTGCCATAACACCAGTTTGGCAAATCCAGACCAAAAGACAACCTGTATACCATGGTTTCGAGTTGTAGTACAGCCTATACTGATGAGGGCCCGTAAACTTGGTTTACATGTTGGCTTTTAGACTGAATTTAGCAAAACTGGTGCTGCGGCTCATTCTTTATCATCATCATTAGGTATTGTCCTGGATTTCTGAACCGAATGCATTGTTTTGAGCGGGATGATAGCGAGAAACTTCGAAATAAAGAAGTGATTCATTTATCAAAATTCGAAACTATTACAGACGCGTATAATTCTTTTTTTTTTTTAATAAACAATTTCTACTGTCCTTACTGTAATGGAAAAATTAATGGAAGGGCCTGGCTCATCAGTGGTGAACCCTCCCAGCGGTTTCGCCAGTTTAATCTACCATATCGCTGTTATATTGCATTTTTCGATCTTCCTTTTATAGTGATACTGTTGCTAGACTCTTGAAATGGGTATTTTAGCTGAACTATGGACATAAGCTTTGAGGACAGTAGAATTTATAACTCAAGTATAAATCCAACCTACATTTTGTTTATAAATTTAATTGCCATCCATCGTTATAATCTGTAACTATCTTATTTTTGGCAATGTGCTCTTTTTTATAATCTGTAGAGATGAAAACAAATACATTGCCAAAATATTTATTGTTACTGATACATTTTGTCTTAAATCATTAAAACCCGGCCATATACATATTTCGGGGACAATTGGCATCTTTATTTCGATTGATGGCGCAAGCCATCATCAATTTTATTTGCCTGATCAGGAGAAGATCTTTAAAATATTTTTACCAACCCGGCTTTGTACATCCTTTCCTATGTGTTACTACACATATCTATAAATTGATTTTAGGATCCATTTTTTACAAAAAAGTTTAATTATAAATATGACAAAAATTACACCGCAGTATATATGTATACTAGACGCCGACCCGGGCTTCGCCCCGGGATTGACCCGTGTGCATATCTACCCGAGTGATATATATTTAGATAAGATTTTTTTTTAAATAATTGTTTTTACTCAAGGGAATGTTTGTAGTCTAGTACGTTGATATAATCAATCTATCTGAATATTAGGAAAGGTCAGGTAATTTTTTTGTAGGGTGATGCTCTGAAAAAGAACGCTATACCACTTTATCACTAAACAAATTGGCGAGTCAAAAATAAGCAACCTAAACAATCCATTAGCTTTGCAAGATAAGAACAGAAATAGAGAAATGCATGCAAAATTTTCAACACAAATCAAAATCTTTAATCCTCATTATTTTTTTATTTTTATTTTTTTGCTTATCCCTAGTACACGTGGTACAGGCCATGATAAGCATGGTGGGTAGTTAGCGACTGCTTTTTACTGTAAGCGCACCACATGTCTACACATGTGAAAGCAGTTCGACTTTGCACTTACAAATGTGCCAGAGCCCCGTTTGGTTACTTGCACTCGCTGGTGGGGTTGGACTTTTGCAAGAATCGGGGGGGCCATTGGAGCATTTTTTTTTTAACAGAAAAAAGTGTCCAATGCGGGGATCGAACCCGGGACGTAGTGGTCGTATTTTGTTTCTATTACATTACATGGAATAGTTTTTTTTTTTCTAATAAAATTTACTGACCTCTTTGTTCACTGACACCGAAACAATTTGATGAAACTATTGATATAATCAATCTATCTGAATATTAGGAAAGGTCAGGTAATTTTTTTGTAGGGTGATGCTTTGAAAAAGAACGCTATACCACTTTATCACTAAACAAATTGGCGAGTCAAAAATAAGCAACCTAAACAATCCATTAGCTTTGCAAGATAAGAACAGAAATAGAGAAATGCATGCAAAATTTTCAACACAAATCAAAATCTTTAATCCTCATTATTTTTTGTTTTTTGCTTATCCCTAGTACACGTGGTACAGGCCATGATAAGCATGGTGGGTAGTTAGCGACTGCTTTTTACTGTAAGCGCACCACATGTCTACACATGTGAAAGCAGTTCGACTTTGCACTTACAAATGTGCCAGAGCCCCGTTTGGTTACTTGCACTCGCTGGTGGGGTTGGACTTTTGCAAGAATCGGGGGGGCTATTGGAGCATTTTTTTTTTAAACAGAAAAAAGTGTCCAATGCGGGGATCGAACCCGGGTCGTAGTGGTCGTATTTTGTTTCTATTACATTACATGGAATAGTTTTTTTTTTTTCTAATAAAATTTACTGACCTCTTTGTTCACTGAAACCGAAACAATGTGTATGTTAGACCACTCTTTGTTCAACCTTACACATTGTTTAGGTCTCTTATTAGGTGCAAGATGTATACTTATGCTAAAATGGTAATTTGGGTAAACATAGGTAAATTCATGTTGGGCAGTATTGTTCAGCAAGCCAACACAGATATAACATTACGGTATGAAGCAAGTTGTGCTAAAACTAATATTTCCAATCAAATTATCAAAAAATAACACATACTATGTAATATAAACACATGTATGTAAAATAAACACAATAAAATAACCAATAATTAAAAACCATAAATTTTTCTAACACAGTATACTTCTTAAGTAAGAATACCTTACCATGAAGGTTGAAAACCCTACACATTGAAACATGTGAAAAATGTAGCATGTGTGGTGTATGATGGGCTTGAAGAGAAAATATTTAAAAAAGATATTTATTGAAACTTTTGTAATACCACACAAAATATGCATATTTACAGTTACAACTTGTCTAGCACCAAAAGATGTCATTTGGAATATAGAGTTATATCTACGGATATGCAGCAAGAAGGACTTCGATAGAGGATGTAGGCCAGAGAGCAAAGAGAAAATAGGTTCTGGAGGGGACTCAATAGCAAGTAGAGAAACTCTACCTTGTTTACAACAGAGGCCAAAGGGTTCATCTCTAAATCTCAAAGCAGAGCAAAACTGGCATACCCGAGACATTTGGCCTATATCGACAGATGAATCAGCTGTATAATCAATATGGGTATTATACTGCAAACCTGAAAACGGCTTATGAGTCCAAAGCTGAATACGCTGAACAGGAACTTGCATAGTTTTTGCAGCTGCGACGCGGGCTTCAGAATACCTAAGACGGCGAAGCGCACGATGCGTCTCACTTTGAAGTGGTGTCTCAATAGCTATAGCATTCCTATATCTCCTGGAAGCAGCCGTATTCCTACCAATTAAAGGTCGGCTGCGGCGAGGCATATTCTGAAAAAAAATATTGAGATTAATAACAAAAGCTTAAAAAACCAGCAATTTATAAACAAAGCATAAAAAATACCTGTCTTTTTGAGGTAAAAAATCAAAATTCCTAAATTTTTTCTTCAAAATAACCTTCCAGATATGTTAAAAAGATTATAAAAAAAACTAAAAGCATAATATTAAAGCTAAAAAATTAATGTACAAAACCATTTATCATTAAAAAGCCTCAAAATAGACCAACCGCAGGACACGGCAATGAAAAAGCATGCTTTTTTGAGGAAAAAAATAGAAATAAGAAAAATAAGAAATAAGAAAAAAGCATGCTTTTTCTTCAAAATAACCTTCCAGATATGTTAAAAAGATTATAAAAAACTAAAAGCATAATATTTAAAAAAAAAAAGTTAAAAAATTAATGTACAAAACCATTTAGCATTAAAAAGCCTCAAAAATAGACCAACCGCAGGACACGGCAATGAAAAAGCATGCTTTTTTGAGGAAAAAATAGAAATAATTTTCTAAAATACAAAATACAACCCCTATATGTTAAAAAAAAACTATAAATAATCTAAATATAAAATACTTAATCAATTAAATTAAAATATCTTAAATAAAATTTTGAAAAAGGACCTCAAAAAGACAAATAAATGAATCTGTTAAAGAAATCCCTCGCTTATTTAAAAATATAAATAACCTATTTTTTAGATACAACCCATATATGTAGAAAATATAATAAATAAACTGTATTTAAAAGATAAAAGCAATAATTAAAAAACTCCATAAGAAAATTTAAAAAAGGACTTCAATAAATAAATACCAAATATTTCGAATTAGAGCAGTTATTTTAAACGGCGAATTAGATCAGTTAAATCTAAAATGAAAATATATATATAAATAAATAAAACATACAAAATATTTCAAGAGCAGTTATTAAGCTACGCTTGGCATCATAATGTTCGCATGTAAAGCTATTTCAGGCCTTACATATTTCTAACAACCTTTTTGAAATAGGTTTTTGAAACATGGAAATGAAAATATATATATAAATAAATAAAACATACAAAATATTTCAAGAGCAGTTATTAAGCTACGCTTGGCATCATAATGTTCGCATGTAAAGCTATTTCAGGCCTTACATATTTCTAACAACCTTTTTGAAATAGGTTTTTGAAACATGGAAATTATAATACT
>CP092884.1:58225663-58236790 GCA_030710605.1 Cordylochernes scorpioides
TATATATGTGAAAACGATTTAAAAAAAAGAAAGAAAAAAGATCAGGTAATGATAATAAAAAGGCATATCCTGACAGTTCAAATGAGCTTTTTAGATGGCAGAGCGCCATCTAGTGGAACAAAAATGAACTAAACGTTGATTTAACTTGTTCCATGATATTTGGTCAACCTAATTTTCAAGAAATTGGGTTGGCCAAATATCAGGGAACAAGTTATATAAAAGTTTAGTTCATTTTTGTTCCACTAGATGGCGCTCTGCCATTTAAAATGGCCATGTGAGCGATCAGGATATGCCTTAAAAATATATGTATATATATATAGGAAATTAGCATTAAATAATTTTAATTTTTAGCGATAGGCGGCGCTAAATTATTGGTAATCACCATAACTTTACCTACAGATTCCAGCCATCCCTATAGCACCGATGGGGGTAATGTTCCAATGGAAACAAATATCGCTTATCGTTTGGCTTGATTTGATTCCAGAGGAAAGAAAACAACTTTCCCGCGAATCATATTTCTTCCCTTCAAGTGGAGTTATTAATCTTTTTACAATTGGAACTCTTCCCCGGCCCGTTTGTCTTCTGTTTGCTTGTTTGTCTGTCACGATGATGTAATGGCATCAAGGACAATCTGCTGCAAGGACAACAATTTCTGCTGGATTAATAACACCATTTTTAGACACAAATATTTTATATTAAAAAACTAATGGCTTCTAACTGTGACGTTTTATAATAAAGAAATGTATATTTATCTGAAAATATCCTAAAAGATCAACAAATTCATCTATAATACAAAGCGAATTTTAAAATTAGATTTAACGTTTACATATTTGCATATTAGCGTATGTTTCCTTTTCTCAGTGCTCCTCACACAATTTTATGTTGTATTTTCTGGTGTCGAATGGGGTTATGAATTTTTCTAAGCTGGTGTCTTTTTTATAATTAGCAATGTCTTTATGATCATAAATTAATATTAATACTTTTAACTTAATTATTGATATTATTGGATAACTCTTTACGGGATATGCAACTATTTAGAAATTGTCGGTGTATTATAAAGTAAATATAAACAAACTGTATTTGTTTATTGAAAAAAAAAAGATATATGAGATATAATTTTAATAAGGACATAGAATAATCTTAGTAAAAAATAGTTTTTATGCAGAAGTTTCATCTAAGTATTTCTTGTGAGATGAGTTAGTAATTGAATAGGCGCCAAAAAAGAAAATTTTAATATAGGAGGCGCTCTATATACTACTATTTGAAAGCGGTCCAAAGTTAAAAATATTAATTTTATATTTTCATTGAGTAGGCCATGTAAACCTAATTTACTAACGTTAATTTTATTGCTTTTTGGGGATGAAAATATTAAAATGTGTTTTTATTTTTACTTGAAAGAAATTATGCTCCGTGTTGTTATATACATCTATTCACATATACATGATGTATTGTGATTTATATAGTCAGAGTCATATAATAATTCTGTGAAATTTGGAAATATTTCTAAGCCAATTTTTCGATGTCGGAAATTGTGTTTTGCTGATGGCCCACTGCCATCTTTGGGAAAAAATACAAATTTACTGTAAAGATATTTGGCAGTTTGTGGGCCAATATCAACATTTAGTTGCATTATCAGAAGACATTTTTCTTTATATCATTCTTATCTTCTTTATTTTAATCTATTTTAAAAGCATATTATCCGAGTAATTCTAAATTGCTATTTAAATCTTTTAGGTTATTTTTTTTGGGGGTCGGTGGAAGGCTGGTTAAACCGTTTGGTTTTCGACCACTACGGCCCGGGTTCGATTCCCGCATTGGACACTTTTTTTTCTGTAAAAAAAAAAAATGCTCCAATGGCCCCAGAGTCTTGCAAAAGTCCAACCCCCACCAACGAGTGCAAGTAACCAAACGGGGCTCTGGCATATTTGTAAGTGCAAAGTCGAACTGATTTTCACATGTGTAGACATGTGGTGCGCTTACAGTAAAAGCAGTCGCTAACTACCCAACATGATTATCATGGCTTTGTGATAAGAAAGAGGAAGAAGAAGAGGTTAATATTATTGAAATAATTTTATTCAATTTTTATTAAATTTAGATAATTATTCATAAGATATGTACGTTTTATATTTAATTATCAGTATATTCATCAAAATATGTGACTGGTAAATCGAGAGAGAAATAATTCCAAAAGAAAAAAAATATTCATAGAGGCAACCAGTGGTGTCGAATGTATTTTAATTTTCCGGCCGTTATATATATTCCAATTTTAAAATTTCCTGCTTATTTATTTTCAAATGGTCCCCTATTGGATTTTTCTTTAAATCAGAATAAATTTATTTTAAATCTTAAGTGTAATAGGAATGGTGTGTGTGATTGAAAATATTTCAGTAAATGTTTGCCCACCTGTAGACGAATTTAATTTTCCTATTTTCAAAATTAAAATGAATGTATTTCCAAATGCCCTTTTAATTTGTGTTGGGGAGCTTTAATGGCTTCAAATATTGTTATGATTATTAATAGTTTTTATATGAAACACGATTAAATAAAAATATATTAAAATGAAAATTATATAAGTCATATTTTTTTATAATATATACCTTTTTGATTCTATTAAGGACACACATTTTTGATTTTTAAGAAGATAATTTTTTTTGGACTTTTTTTTGATATAAAGGAATTTATATAAAAAAAATTTAGGAATTAATATAAAAAAGTATATATATAGTATTTAGGAATTAATATAAAAGTATATAGTATTTAGGAATTAATATAAAAAAAATTGAAGTGTTTGTATAACAACGAAATTTCAAAGTTTAATAAAAGACATTTTAAAGTTTTTAAACCACATTTAATATAATATTTATAGTTTGGAAATAAATATTTTGAAATAAAAACGGTATTTTGAAGTTAGTGGTTTCAATATTTGAATTAAATATTTTCTTATTTAAACATTCATATTTAATAATGCGTTTTAGATTTATTTTATTCCATTAAACTCGTTAACATATAAAGTAGGATGATTTTGTTGTAATATTATTTAATAAAGTATCAAAATTTCAACGAATGTTAACTGTAAACGAGTTTTATTGAATAAAAAAAAATATATATAAAAGAGAAGCTAAATAGGAAGGTTTTAATGAGAAAATTTCCATTTGAAACGAAAATGTTATCATTTAACTTCCAAATAGGGTTATTTAATTTTATAAGGCTATTTTAAACTGTAAAATATTGTTATTTTACAATAAATGTGGTTTCAAAATTTTAAAACGTGGATATTTGAAATTTCGTTATTACACTTTAAAAATTAAATATACACATTTTGTCGTAAATATATTAATCGATAGAGATTAGATATTATACCTTAAAATATTGATATTATTGTTATGTATTTCTATTTAAATTAATGGCATTTGTTTATTAACAATATCAAAAATAATTTATTCTCTGAACATCTTTTGATTACAACATGAAAACAGAGTATAAAATCAATGATTTACAATAAACAACAATTATACTATAAAATGTCGTTATCATATATTTTTTAAAATGTTGTCTTAAAGATGTAAAACACCTTTATATATACGCAAAAATAATGCTCTTAATAAATTTAAAATTGTTACTAAAAAGTTATATTCGAAATGTTTATTTTATAAGTTTAAAATAGAGATTCTGGTATTTTGAGAGGGCTTGTAAAAAATTCACTTGAATTTAAATTTGAGAATTAAAACCTTTCAATATACGAGTATATATAATATAATCTCTATTTCTATATTAATTTTTATATTCTATTTAAATGTGATATGCTTTAATTTGTGTTTGGGGAGATCAAACAAAATCTTTTATATTTACACCAATTATATATTATTATATAATACTCTATTATTTAAATTCATAAGTGTGTGATATGTATTATATTAGATATTCATTGTATTATGAGAACAAATGATTTAATATTTAACAATTTGATACAATTTTATTCAATTTATATTATAAAAATCTATAATAATTACCACAGAGAAAATATATTTGAATAAAAATTAATTATATATATATTTTTAAATTATATTTTCAGGTTTAAATAAGTACATAATATCTAAAAAATTCTTTCAATTAAAATTAATAAAGTGTCTATTTTATTTAAAAATTGTCTTTAAAACGTTAATGTTATTATTTTAATATATTTCTATATAAAAATAAGTCACATTATCATATTTTATAAAAAATATAGAATCTCACTGTTAATATAAATTAAAATCAATTGGGAACGCCAAATAAAAGGATTTAAAAAAATAACACTGTATTTTTATCTATGCATTTTAATACAAAGCCTTTTTATAAAATAAATATAAAAATTATCCTGATTTAGAACTAAAGTAGAAAAGTGAGATTTTTATTTTTACTAAAATGCAATAACTAAAATTAAAATGTGTGTTGGATGATAAAAAATACCTCCTCCTATAAAATTTTAAACTAAAATATCCTAAGTAAAAAAATTGTTAAACTTTAGAAATCTTTTTTTTAACCGTTAAGAATTTAAATTCAAGAAAATATTTGTTAAAATTACAAACTATCTAACTACGATTTTGTGATTTGTAAATTTAAAATTAAAATACAAAGAATGTTCAATCTATAGGATTATATTTTATCAATTTAACCTTTTAAAAATCGTTTGAAATCAGTTTTTAAAATTGTTGTGTTGTTTATCTTTTATAAACTACAACTTATATATTTATTATTTAATTATAATTATTTATTTATCACACACATTTAAATTTAGTAAAGATTAATTATATATTTACAAAACACAGTCAGTGTATTGTTCTTATTCCATTTTCTTAAAATTCACCTCACTTATATATTTCACACTATTCTACATATTCCTCCCTTGTTTAGTTAGTATCTAATCATGTCCTTAAATCTAGAAGGAACATGTATTTGTCTTCCACTTCTAGTGATGACAGTCTTGTTTTCATTCTCATTAGGTGATTCATTTGGGTATAAACAGTCCATATCAGATATAGCAATCTGCTCTTCTGGTACAATATCTTCTAAGGTTGCTTCTTGTTCTGGTAGATACCTTGAAGTACTAGGAAGTTCCATTCTAATTTCTGGAGTCTTAATCAAAGTGGTATTCAAATCAATTCCTTTGTTAAAATCTTGTAAAACATTGGCATGTCTTAAATCCTTTGCATTCCTAATGATAAAGCTACCTGTCTCTGTATTGACTAACTTGAATCAATTTGGAGATATAGTCTCTAGAATGATAAATCTTTGGTTGTCATAATTTGGTGTCAACTTGCTTTTCATTTCAGTGTTTGCGACAAAAACAATATTACCTTTCTTGAAGTCATGAGGCAAGGCCTTATTCTTGCTATCAGCATATTTCTTCATTCTTTCTTTATAGGCTTGATTATGCTCCATCACTTCTTTCAGATCAACACATAGTCTGATTTCTTCAGTACCCTTTTTTGGAACTGCCACAATGTTTGAGATCCATTCAGAAGCTTCATGGACTTCCTTAATAATGCCATCTTCTATCATTTTGTCTAGCTCTTGATTGATGGCTTCTACCATTTTATATGGAAAATGTCTGCATCTCTGAGCTACAGGAGTAACATTTTCTTTTAGAGTTATTTTTTGACTATAACCCTTCACATTTCCTTGACCTTGAAAAAGGTTCATGTTTTCTTGTATCAAATTATATATATCCTTCGGAATAACTTCCTGTTGAATATTCCTTATTTTTGTTCCACGCTTTATAATTTCTAATTCGAAACTTGCTTTCTTTCCTAAAAGAGGTTCTGCTTTACCTTCAATCACAAAAATCTGTTCCTTTATAGACCTTTCACCCCATGAAACATCTGCAAAGAAATATCCACAACATGGAAGAGGTGAAGTTTGTCCATAGGCATAAAATTTCCTTTCTGTACCATTTAAAGTTGGCATTTGAGATTTAGGAAAAATATTTTTCAAATTTTCAAGTCCTATGAATGTTGTATCACTACCTGTATCAATAGTCATTGTTATTTCCTTTCCATCTATATAGATACTTTCTTTGTTATCAGAGCCTAAAAAGAAAGTGTATTCATCTGAGTCTTCATTATTTTCTGAAATATTTTGAATAATTCTTTTCTTTCCTTCAATATTTTTATATTTATTTTTATTTCTACAAACTCTATTAAGATGACCCATTTTGTTACAAAATGTGCATTTCATATTTCTAGCTCCACATTTATATGGAGGATGTGTAGTTAAGCCACATCTATAGCATTCTTCCAAATTAGGTGCACTTACCTTGGAGGTGCTTCCTTTTTGATGGTACACATTATGAGCTTTTGGTCCTTTAACAGTTGATTCATTAGCTGCTTGGAAATTATTTTTATAGTTTACTCTATTTATTGAGGTCATATCTTCATTTGTCAATACTCTAAATTCTTCTTTGGCTGTTTCAAACATTCTTGATATCTCAATTGTTCTTTGAAGATTCAAATTATCTTGTTGCAACAACTTTTCTTTTAATTGCCTATTATAGCATTTTTCTATTATCTGATCTCTGATCATGTCTTCTTCTAAATTTCCAAATTCACAGGATTTGACTAATTCTCTTAGGGCAATGACATATGAATCAATATTTTCATCTGTATTTTGTTTTCTTTGCCTAAATTTAAATCGTTCTGATACAATATTTTTTTGTGGTGTGAAATATTTAGTTAAAGCTTCTTTTGCTTTTTCATACGTATCTTTTTCTTCTGGCAAATTAAAGAAAATTCTTTGGACTTGTGGTCCAAGGCAATGCAAAAGTGTTGCCCTTTTAACGTCATCTTTCTTAGTTGAAACACCGCTTGCTAATTCATAAATTAAATATGAATTCATCCAATGTTTGTACTCGGAATACAAATCTGTAGCATTAAGGTTCAACGGTAATGGAGACGTCAAATTATTTGCCATCTTCTGTTACGCTTATTTAATTATTATTATTATTTTTTTAATCCTCGTCGCCAAATATGTTGTGTTGTTTATCTTTTATAAACTACAACTTATATATTTATTATTTAATTATAATTATTTATTTATCACACACATTTAAATTTAGTAAAGATTAATTATATATTTACAAAACACAGTCAGTGTATTGTTCTTATTCCATTTTCTTAAAATTCATCTCACTTATATATTTCACACTATTCTACAAAAATTATTCTATTCTAGAAAAATCGTTTATATAGATACGTTGTTTGATTTGGCAACATTTTATATTATTGCAGAAGAACTTGTTATATGAATAATGAAATAGGTATGTTCGAGAAAATATATTTATTGACGATGTATAAAATATATTTATAAATTATATGCGCGACATATTAATGTGCAATAATAACAAAAATATATCAAAAGAATAAGGTATTTTGAATACATTACTTATATATCGATATATTTTTTAATACACCATCCCACTTCTATCTTTCTTCATATAAAAGTTACCTATTAGAATACTTGAAAATATATTACATAAAATACAATAACATTTTAAACTTTTTATAAATTAATTATTGTGCATTTATAGAGTGTGGTTAAACATTTTAAAACTAGCAATTTTTATATAATCAACTCTCAAAAAGACAAATATTGTGAAAGAATATCGGGAGGTAAAATAAAAAAAGATTACGATATAAAATTCAAATATCTTTTTATATTGCAGAAGAATGTAATGTGATAATATTAAAATATCGTTTGTGAATGTCAATTTACTATTCGATATCTGGCAAAAATTTTATTACATAGTTAAATTATATTTTAAAATTCGATATCATATGAATACACTATATGTTGAAAATCTTTATCAAAACTTCCATTAAATCTGATAATGAAGACAATTTAAAATGTTCATATATGACTATAAGTTGCGATCAAATGATTTTGTCAAATTATTTGTAAATTGTTTAAAGTTTTATGGAAGAATAATGTTACTTTTTTATTTACAAAGTATAATAAAAAATGTGAGGTAAAAAATGAATAAAATAATAATATATTTTCAATATAAAATACAATTTATTTATATTTCACAAAATGAATTAGATTTTGTTCTAAATGATTCAAACAATACAACCGGATCTTTTAATCAGGAAAAATAGTAAATACAAGAAATTCTATCACACACACACATTTATAGCCAGATTTTTCCTCTACAAATATAAAATTCTTTCCCTATTGTCTTTACTGCAATGTAAAAAAAGGGCTCATCAATTGTGAACCCTCCAACGGTTTCCCCATACTTTAACCAAAAATTATTTTTAAAGTGCCGAGTATATAAGCAGAATAGCCCAATAAAATAATATATAGCAAAAACGTCCAAGAACATTAGAGAAATGTTTCTTTTATTATAGCGATAAAACAGAAGCTTTCAAACCTCAGTGTTTTTCTACAAGTGTAACTCCAATGAACGTTAAGAGAAAGACGATTTTTTGTAGATGAGATATTATTTGCATATATGTGTGTTATGCATATTTGTCTTGATGCGAAATACCTCAAACTGCATTTTATTTTGTTCTAGTTTAAAAATAATTTGTGAATTTTATATAGAACCTTTTATTGAGAGCTTACACCTTTTAGCTATTTTCACTTTAAAAAATACGGGGCTTTGGAACACTTGTAAGTGCAAAATTCGAACTGCTTTCCACATGTGTAGACATGTGGTGTACCTACAGTAAAAACAGTTGCCAACTACTATCCACCATGATTATCATGGCTTATACCACGTGTATTAGAGATAAAATAATAGTAATAAACTTAAAAAAAAAAAATTATTTATATTTTATTTTCTCTTTCTATTTGATTGAGTCAAATGGCTTTTAACTAAATGTCCTGCCTTAATTTTTTTTTCTGTAAAAAAGGTGTAAATATTTTTGAAACTATATTCGCTTGACAAACAAAACAAACTTTTCCTTTTTTAACAGTGAACGTTGGAAAAATATATTTCTGTTTTCGTATGTGTATGTGTGTGTGGTTAAGAGACTTAAAAAAAAAATAAAATTCAATATATCCCTTTTTTATAAATAGAGTAATTAGTAGGGATTGCTCAATCTTCAAAATGTACTATGTTTTTCTGTGCTCTAAGAATTGAATTTCAAATTAAAAATAACTTGAGTGAACCTTTGTAAAACGCCCATGAACAAACTGTATGTAAATAAGGTAGTTTCTACGTCAGCTAAATACCTTTATATAGAGCTCTATTATGATTATTTTTAAAATATTTAAACCGACCCATCCTCTCTTTAAAAACATAATTGATTAGAAATACCTGTTTTGTTTTTCAAATTATGAAATTATTTCCTGACCTTACTTCAGCGAGAAAAATATTGGAAGAGCGTCTGGCTAATCAGATATTAGCCCTTCCAGTGGTTTCGCCAGTTTGATCTAACAAACCGCGCTAATGCCATCTATTGAATATTATACCAAACATAGGTTTTTGGTTTTTATTAGATGTGGAAAGGATATATTTAAAAAAATTATCTACAAATATATGCAAACTAAATCGTAAGGAATAATAATAACAAAAATCAGGACGGTTTCTAGGCCTACATGTAATATATCTATACATTCTTTATAAAAAAAAAAACGCTCAAAACAACGACATTTGGAAAGAGAGAAAGAGTTCGAAAAAAATAAAATTCCAAGAATGAAGCAAAAAAAATCTTTTAGAAAGTCGTCTTACAAGATGAGTAGTGAATAATACAAGAATTCGCCATTTCAACTTTACGCGCCATTTGAGGCAAATACCCAAAATATCAATTTAAACGTTTAAAACTTCATCGCCAAAATATATCAATACCTAAATTGACTTTTTGTTTCGGAACACCAATCATACAACGGGGAAAAATAAAAAGGAATTTGACCAAACAATAGCGAGTTTTTAGTCATTTTTGTTATAATAAAAAAAAAATAGCTAAAATATTTTAGACGCCAATCCAGTGTTGAAATTGTTATTGAGTCTTTCTGATTTAATGGAGGTAAACGGAAAAAAATATGTTTTCTTTTAAATTTTATTTTTTGTTTTTTTTCTCCATCCTATTATATTGATATCATTATGATGAAAATTATGGAAAAGTCTTATAAGGATATTTATTGATACATTTCATTTATAATTACAAAATTAATTAAATCGATTAATATAATTATATATAAAGAGAGAAATCGCAGTATTGATGTTAAGGTAATTTAAAAAAAAGTGGTTGAAAAATAATATATATAAGAGTGAATTTATTTTCCTCCCAATATATAAAAATATATATTGTTAGAATATATCTGTGATATTATTATTTTTGACCAGTGACTTGAATTTTGTTATTTGTCTAGCACAGCCATGATGTAACTTTCTATATATTCCTCTATAAAATATTAATATATATAATAAGGTGTATTGAACAATCCATATTTTAGAATAATATTCTTATTTATAAGAAGTATAATTAATATATCGAATTTATTATTGGAAACAACCTTAGTAGCACGCTACAAACGTGTTTCATTTTTTGAGATGAAGAAATTACAAAATATGCCTTACATGTGTGTATATAATAGAAATTTGAGCTATTTTTCTGAGTAAATATAATAAAAATATTTGTGTACTATAATGAATTATTAAGCAATTTGAAACCATATATCCATAATATGTTGTGTATTTTAACTATTTATAGATATAATTTATTTTCTCTCTAGCTTTCGAAACAATGTATTTATCAAATAAAATTTGCATAGTTGACAAAATACTCTGTGATTACGGATCACCTTGATACGCATTTAACTATATATATCATATACTAAAGGTTTTTTTTCCACGATAAATATTTGATGAATGGCGGCGGATACATTTTACCGGTGAGAGTGTGATGCGTAAAAAGGATATCATCTTCGGATTATTGATAAGCCTTCGCCATCTATCGGAATAAATAAATAAATGTCAATTCCTCTCTGGATATAAGTGCTCGGCAGAGTGATGTATCTCACAATCCATCAAAGATAGAAAGGAAGAGGCTTATTAATAAATGGGGGAATTGTGTTTAAATACTATTTTCTATTTCTCTAAATATTTCACACAATATATGTAAATAAATAAGTATAATGTTTTGT